>JAODLL010006460.1:0-15557 GCA_026546735.1 Forbesichthys agassizii
ATTCTTCTCTCTCTGTCTCCCTCTCTCTACCATTACCCTCCCTCTTTCGCTCTCCCAACTTTCTCTCTCTCTCTCTCTCTCTCTAAGCCTATTGGGAGTTTGGATTCACTGTCAGCGTGCAATTGGCTGTCTACGTGGTGGAATGATGGTGTTGGGATTATGAAGGGGCCGTCGTGATTGGCTGAGGCAGGCCACAGACATAATACGTACATGCACACATTGGTGGTAATGTCGTATGCATAAGCAGGCAGGCACATGCATGCAAACACACGTGTGCAAATACCATAATAAATACTTGCACAATGCATGCACACAGAAAATATATCATGCGGTCACTGATTGGTCCACCATCCAGGGTGGCTGTGTGAATCAGACTTTTAATCTCAGCAAATAGCCAGGTGGATGTGGAAACACAGGATTTGTATTCAGCGCACACACAGAACGGACAATTGGCGGATTTGAGAGGAGATTCTAGCTGAATTTGACAAAATGTGTATTAGCTTTCAATGGTTTACCTCACTGTTTTGTCTGATGTGTTAATCAAAGAAAATCTGTTGTGTGCTCTCAGTTGTTGTGCAGTTAAGGGTATATTCAGCAGTACATAACGGACATCAGAAAAAAAAATAATGTGAATGTTAGATAGAAAGCCCCTCCCCTCTTCTTTTTTGTTTGGATGATTTGCTGAGGTCTCTAATGAAGTTTGTTTTAGACTTTTGTCAAATTCATTAGGCTAGATTGATAGAGTTGTGAGGTCATTCCATGGTCCACTGGAAAAGTATTTTTTTGTTGTTTTATGTATGTTTGATGTATGTTTGCCCATCCCTAGATGGGAGACACTACAAGCTTCCACTTTCTGAAATCATCTTATAGCCTATATGAAGAACATGCTTTATGCATTCTGATCTACCATAGAGGCCTACTGTAGATGTGGTTTTAATTATGGTTATAGTGTATTAGAGACAGCCTACTGTAATAAAGTAGTCTAATGGGGGACTGGTAAGGAGGCCTGCGGCCTCGTGCCTTCGACCAAATCACAGCTACAGCATGACGTACAGCTACTGATGTCCAGAGCCATTGAAATATTTTCTTATTTTATTTTTATTTATTGCCATGGAAAGACCGTGTTATTTTCATGGCTCTGCTGATGACGAATCTCGCTCCAAATTTGAACTGCTTGTTTTAGCACAGTACCGGTACGTGGCTATGTACAAGAAAAGTCGATAGAACTCATCAAGTTAGTGATTATCATTGTTTTGTTTTCGTAATTAACCGTATACGTTATATTCATATCATCCATCACATAAAGTAGACTATTTTGTCTACAAGTCTTGTGTAATAGGATATTTTATTGGTGGCTACCAAGCCAGAGCCGGGAGCTTTGTCGATAGCAAGCCATCATAGTAATTATCAAAGTTCTTAAGTAATACAGTAATAGCAGAGACACTTGTCTCTAACACTAAGTTGTTATAGCAAGATTGTATCTACTATAGTGTTATCTTGCTATCCGTAAGTTGCCTGACCAGCTGTTAATAAATCAGCTACAGAGAGCGTTATAATCTCAATGGCATGGCCCGGAAGTTAGGTTTGACATGCCTAGTGGTCTGGGTGTTGGGCTTCCAGCCAGAAGGTTGTGGGTTTGAACCCCAGTGTTGATCTACCTGTAAGCATTCTTGAGCAAGATGCCTAACCTTCTACCCCCCAACTGCTCCCGGTGGTTGGTCGCACCTTGCATGGCAGCAATCACCATGAATGTGTGTGTGACTGTGTGAATGTGAGGAAAAACACTGTAAAGCGCTTTGGATAAAATTTCCATTTACTGAGTTATTGTATTTAGGCTTATGCTGCAGCATTACAGCAATACACAGTTGCACCATCTATTGTTATTATTACCATGTGGCTGGAGGACATAAGGAAAATAAGCATAGTAGGGCAAAGCTGTGGCACATGTGATAACTCCCTGCCCATATGGGTCTCGGGAGACCAGGGTTTTAATCTGGCCCGTGGCCATTTGCCAATCCTTCCTGATGTCTCTCTCCCAATTGTTTACTGCCTAACCACTTCCCCTCCCAATAGCATGGACACTGGAAACTTATATTTCAGTTTTTTTGTTCATTTTTGTTTTCTGTTATTGTATGTGGTTATTTTTAAATGAATGAGTGAAGAGAGTCACTATAACTAAGTAGTGACTGAAAACAAAATAAAAAATAGCTTCCCTTGTGTGTTTATTTATGTGTTGTGGATAAATGTGTCTGCTATCTGTGTTGGTGAAGATGCCTGCCTTCCAGAAACCCAGGTCTACGTAGGATATTGCAGGATATTACGCTCAAAGGATCTGTTGCAAGTGTCTGTTCCTCGTGTCCGTACAGAACTGGGAAAAAAGTCTTTTAAGGTTGCTGCTGCTACCGCTTGGAAAGCTTTTCAAAACTCTTTGAAATTGACTGGCTGTTCCTTTTAAACAGTTTTCACAAATTTTGAAGGATATGGAGCAAGGGACTATTGGACATTGTGGCTATAAAGGACTATTATGATCTGTTCAGTTGACAAATGTTTTTTTTTTAATGTTGTATATTTGGTTGTATAACTACTGTAAAAGTTGTATAACTCTTATGTTTAAAGGTACTTCTTGGCCAGGACAGGTTATGGTTCAATGGGGTACTGTAGAAACTGGTACCTTTTAAAATGTGTATTTATTAAACAAAATGTATGTATTAGTGGACAACTACATAAACATGTATTTAACTACTTGCTTGCAAATATGAAAAGCTTTTAGTACCAGTAATATCTGCTACTATGCAATGCACTTAAAATACTTTTTAATTTTTTTTAATTACATGCAGTTCTACTGCCCAACACTGCACTAAATACATAACATAACCGTACATTTAAATATACACCAGAGAATACATAGCTCGTGTTGTTAATTTGTCTACACACAAATTATATGATTTCCAATGCTCAACTCCGTGGAACATTTCAGTTTAAGGCGGCTGTGCGTAACAGGAACTTTAGATAAATGATCCAGAATGATCCATAACTACGGACATGTTATGGTGTAACACTCAAGTTCATACGCTTTTTAGGAGACATAACAGTATGTCGAAAAATATGATATATTTACCCTTTTGAGTATTTGAAATCGCAAAAGGTTGACAAAAAGTAACCCAACGTTCTGTGCTAGCATTCAGTTACATTGCTGCATATCTGTACAGTAGGCTACAACAGATATGTTTCCAGAGCTAAATACTATTTTGTGCACCACCCCAGACAGCATCACGCAGGTACGGTAATCAATGTTGTTTTATGAGCTAGTCCTACTTGCAATGTTCGATTTTCTGTAGGTTTATATGACTTTAAAATACAATGCATTTCTCTATTTATATAAGTTATTTATTAACATGGGCTACTGTTTTTGTAGTAGTCACAGGTTTCCGATATTATTCCAGTATTTATTTTGGATACTTTGACTAAATAACAGGTTGGGGCCATGTGGCACCCAGAAATCTAGTGTCGGTGACTCAAATACACAGACCACTAGATTCTACGACATATATTTACAGATGATTTATTTTAGCTTAATTATCTTGCTTTACAGGGAGAGTTTGTGCTGGTGTCTGACAGACAAGCTGATGCATCTTTCCTTATTCACCACTTTCTGTCTTTTTATCTACGTGGTGAGTAGGTTATAAATTATGGAATACTGCAGCATTAAGACAAGTCTGGACAAGACTAGCAGACTTTATTTTTTCTTTCACTTGGTTTTGTGTTATACATTTCAGCGGGATGCAAGGTGTGTTTTTTGGCTCTTGCCCAGTCTTTTAGCCACTACAGTGTGGTGGGTCAAAGATTAGTAAGTATCCTTACACACACACATCATTCTGAGTTGAGTAGAGTTTTTTGACCTCTGAGGAAATTTGTTTTGCATCTTAAGATCACAATACAGTATTAAACATAATCAGTCACATTTAATTACATTTAATTACATTACAGGTCATACATTTTTATTGAGTATTTATGTAATTGAAAAACATATATATATATATATTAATATTTATATTATATTTACGTTATATTTTTAAAATTTACAGTAGGCCTTTTACATTTTAATAAATGTGCAGTGGTCTTTCTTATTAAGCGGTTATACAGTAAAGGAGTTTCTAATGACATTTGTTAAAACAAATTGGTTGTATAGCATTATTATTCAATGGATAATCAGTCTGAAAAACTACATAAAATCATAATGTTTGACTTCAATAAAAAAGTGTAATTTCTTTCCTTCTCATTGTAGAACATTGTTGACATTACTACATTCCAATTGGTCAACCGTCTGCATGAATCATGTGTTTTCAGGGTGTGAGTCTATCACAGGCAAAGGAAAAGGGACAGCTAATATTCCTGGAGGGACTGAAAGAATCTCTGGATGTTTTACTGCATAAGGAGTCCAACATGGGAATCCAACCTCTAGATTTCCTTAGGTATAACTCTGGATGTATTGCATAACATGCTGCATTACACATGCTATATACAATGAGATTGCATTTAGGTAAGGCATGCTAGTCTAATTCAAGATATGCTATATTGCCAAAATGCTAATAATATACTGTATACTATACACATACATAGGCTACAGCTCTGGAAATAATTATGAGACCTCTGCATTCGTTTCTCTGATTTACTTTTTATAAAATGTATAATATTGTATTTACATTTAATCAAGTTATTTTCATGGCATTCACACCACTGCAACATTAGAATAGTTGACATCAAAATGCAGACACTGATGATGTGATGTGCCATCCCTTTCCTTCCCAGAGACCCTTCTGTTGGTCTGCGGTGTCTGTATGAGTTTGTCCGGGCCAGCGTGACCCCTTGTGGGGGCGGAGAGGGTGGCGATGAGGATCGGGGACCCCCTGTTCTGCTGGTGGATGACCTCACTATGCTGCTGAGTCTGGGGGCGAGTGTTGGTGCCACGCTGGACTTCAGCCACTACTGCCAAGCCACTGTCTGCTCACAGCTACAGGTGGGCGTTCCCACCCGTCTGACGCCTTTGACACGTGCACGCGCTGATTCTCACACTAAACATGTTACTAGCAAATGGCAAAGTGACTTTACCTTCCCATCAAATGGTATGTAAATGATGCACAACTCCCAGTAGGGAATGATGGCACAGCCATCTTCCTTCACAGATGTTACAGCACACAGTAGGTTTAATCTGGTACAATGGAGTTGACAGACCAGTTTCAAACATAAAATTGTTAACCAAATATATGTAGAATGTAACCTATCCTTTATTGATGGCTCATAGGTTTTTTCATAACAATGTCAATAAATGTAATTTCAGAAATAAGGAATCATCTTTAGAAGACATTAATGACACTTATTTTTTTTAGATTATTAATTTTAATTGTCAATTTGTTGACTTGTAATCAAAAGTTCTTGTCTCCTCAGCTAAGAAGTTATTAATGTATTATCTTCTTCACTTCTGTGATATGGTCAATGCTAAAAATGCAAGCATGTACTGAGGACATGAACTCATTCTCCAGTATTGTCAAAATCTGGTTTGGTTTTGACCACAGGGAAACATGGTGATGCTGGTGCGTTGTGAGGGAGAGGAAGAGGAGGATGACGGGGATGAGGAAGGCTCAGAGAGGCTTCTCAAAGGTCTGACACACCAGTGCAGCCTCTCACTACAAGTACAGGGTCTCAACACTGGGTTCTGCAGGGACATCCATGGACAGGTAGGTGTGTGTGTGTGTGTGTGTGTGGGGGAGAGAAAGTGATACAAAATTAAAATGTGTCATAGTTTCTTTGTATACATCTTTCTTGCCTAAAGGGAAAGTTTATATTAAATTGAGTAGCGATAGCGATATTCTGCTTGTTTAATGAAAGTATATATATTTATTCAGCAGAATGTGGTTTTCCCACAAGTAAAACTATTTAACATTAGCAGCTCTGAGCATCACTACATTGAGAAACGTGTTGAACTAATAGCAGAATCTGAAACTCTACGCTTCTGGGATGTTTCCAGATAGAGGTGTGTTGGAGGAGACAAGCTGAGGGCCAACACAATCGGAAGAAACTCTTCCAGTTTAAAGTCCACGATAAAGGTGCTTCTTTCTTTGCCCGAGGAACATCAAGTGCCGTTCTTTAGTAACAGCCTTCAATGCCCAGTTTACTCTGGTCCAGTTGGCAAGCCTGTTATATTAGACTGGACAACACAAACACAACTTGTTTACCACACTGCTACTCTGGAACACACACGTTATACTTAGTTTGCCACACAATGCGGCTGCTAAGACGGACACACATGTAGGTTGCAGTTCAAACTTGCACCTTGGAGAATGTTTAGCATTATATAGTCATAGTGAAACAAAAGGTGGTGTGTTTTTTTTCGCTCAAGGAGTAGACAAAGTATCAGGTCAATCTAACCACTGTTGTTTAAATCAGACTTGGTCCATTAATAATACAGTATGATATTGTATTTATTATGGTGTTTTATTGTCATTGAAAAAGATCTAACAATTTGCACCTTTTTTAATTAAAGAATTATAATAGACTGCTCTGTCTTATTTTGGGCACTAGATGTCACCATGTCTCACTAGTTGTCCTACAGGTCCTCTTGAAGTGGAGCACCCCCCCCCCACACACACACACACACACACACACACTCATTGGCTAACCACAGAAGTTTTCTCATGTCGACTTTTTGTGTGTATGTTAATAACTAGTTATCCCTTTTTAACATTCTTGCTATGTATTAAACATATCTTTATCGCATAAGGTTAGCTCCATGGCTCTGCAAATCTTAATAATGTATTTAAAAATAAACGTAAACAATGCAAACAATTAATGTTTGTATGCATTTAAGAGCTCTATCGATCTATTTTTGACAAGTGTAGAGCATCGTGAATGTTATTCAGCGAGTCAGATAAACAAGGCAAAATCCAAAAATGTACAGTACTATCATCGTCAGCAGAGTGGCGCAGCGGAAGCGTGCTGGGCCCATAACCCAGAGGTCGATGGATCGAAACCATCCTCTGCTATGTTTATTATTCTGCTGGCTCTAGCCTTCGTAATGTTTTGCAAAGAGTTGTAGATGTAACGTAGCGCTAATAAATAGACTGGTGCCTACTACGCTAATAATAATAAGTAAGGTAGGATGAACTGGATAGAATTCATCTGCAAAACTATTACTTTAAACAATTACAAACAGTGCCGTATAAATACTGTATGGAAATAATGCTAAAATCTTACCAATAACAATTCAATTGTACCTTAAAGTATTGCTATTTTTATAGTTCTGGAATGGAAGATAATAATATCCTCACTACCCGAGCCACCTGGCTCCACTTTGTAGTCTCTACACATACAAATTGTATAGGAATTGATAGGCTAGGCTCCTATATCATCTGGTCCAGCGAGACAAACATAAGATACAAAGTAAATAAGTAAAGTATTTCACATTTGTTCATTTGATTATCCTACGTTTGTAACAGAGAGAAATTACTCAGGTCAAACACAATTATCACTGTACAAGCTTAATATTATATCTAAATTGGTAACAGCTCTGGTCTGTAAACATAAATTAATTATGCATGGCGTAAGCTTACATTCCCGACCCTCAAAACGTAATAGAACAGCGTTCAATACAGAAGCAGAGTGGCGCAGCGGAAGCGTGCTGGGCCCATAACCCAGAGGTCGATGGATCGAAACCATCCTCTGCTATGTCATTATGCTACCGATTAAATGCACGTTTGGATAGGTTACTTTTTAAATGTAATCCGTTACAGTTACTAGACTAAAAATTATAATCAGTAACGTAATTTTAAAATTGCCTAAATTTAGTAGCATATTCTGATTACTTTCCATTACTTTAGGACTACTTTACGCCTAAACATTGTTCTTTGAAATGCCATCCAAAGAAATGTACTGCGTTAGCGCGCAAATCCTTTATATTTGTGTGACTGTTTAAATGTTTCTCAGGGGATCAGATTAAAGTAGGACTTTATTTCAGTTAGTGATTGATGTCAGATTCCACATTTTTAGTTGGTAGCTGTAATGGGTTACATTTTGTAATTAATTAAATGTAATATTCTGTATTTAATATTTTGTAAGATTTGTCATTATGTTTAAGAAATCTTCCCGATTTTAGTTTTAGTTTTTCTTTGAGGTTCATCCATGTTTTACATAGTTGAGGCCATACACAGGAACAGTTTGTCTGCTAATCTGCTTAATGTATTTATTTATTTATTCATTTATATTTGTCAGAAAAAAAAACTAAATCTAAATGTTTTACACATAAGCTATTTGGTAATTATTGGAAGGTTGTTTTCTAATGTCAATTGTCATGTTCGTTTTTATCTAATACTTGATTTTTGTTTAGTTATTTCACTTTTTCTTTGGCTTCATCTATAAAATATTTTCAAAGCAGAAACATTTTACACATTCTTCTTTAAATGCATTGAAATGTATGTAGGATGAAATGTATGCAAATGTGCGTGGGATGTTACCTTAATTAAAACTTAACTCATTTTTGTAATTGAATAACACATGCACAATAATTGCTAAATACTGCTAAATAATTGCTAAATATTGCTATATATTGCTAAATGTGTTGTATTACACCCAAATAAAAATAAAAAGTATTTGATTCAAAAACCTTTCTGGGGGAGCTGTAGTATGACTGTTCCACATTTACAACAGTGGTAGTCTACTCTCTGATGTATGCATGGGAGGCACACAGTGCTCTACATACAGAGTTCAGGATCATTGTGTGTGGCCCCCATACTAGGATCCCTACATCAGCACCATGGACAGCTACACTCAATGGGGTTACTAAAAGCTGTCAATACAATTCCCGTCAGTTACTACATACGTGACAGCTACTACACGTGGAAATAACAAAGACAATGGTGGAATGCAATTCACACATTTTCCTACTAATGTACATTTTCAATTTGGAATACCAACACGTCAAGTACAATGCTTGTACAAATATAATACAAATTGAAAATGATATTATTCTCCATGGGCAGAAATATAACTAGGAAATGTGTGTATGTTGTCTTCCTCAGCTTTTCTGAGTCTGTAAAACATGTATGTCTTGTATGTGCAATGTATGACTTTGATGTGCACAAAATGACAGCTTCAGGAAGGCCTTGTCAAATGGTCCAGGTTTCAATCTCTGACTTGCCTCTACTGCAAGCTGTATGTCTATACCCTGCCTGCTCCCTAATACTTGTACTCATTGTATTGTACTTTGGACACATTTTAGGCATTTGTTAAATTACTTAATTGTAACAGGGTCTTGTATCACATAAAGGTAAACAAGTTAATATCAAGAACGTTAAATTTAAACATTTAACACTTCTCCCTTAATTAAATGCTGTGTGTTCCCTCAGAAGATCCACCCCAACCCCACACATGGATACACATAGCAAAAGCTAGGATATTGTTGACCCTCTTTCTATTTTTCCGGCTCTACAAGCCCTAGAGGCCAATTGTTGCCTTCTGGTTCATATTCTGAAGACTGTGTAGTGTAACCATTACTGCAGTCAGCTAAGACAAACTGTTTGAAGCGCCACTAGTTTATACTACACACCTTCAAGTTCATCAAGTCTTTATGAGTCATCTCATATTAATGTTCCCAGATTATGATCCTGAATCTGTTGCTATCCATTATATATAAGAGAATGTGATACAACTGTATCACATTCTCTTATGTATGTATATATGTATTGTATATGTAAAATACTTATTTTCTTTAAACTCTTAAACTATTCAAATATACAGTATAATAATGATTTCAGGGTTGTTGCCCAAAAATGAATGTAGAATTTAATCAATATAATCAATTGTGTATAATACAATATGACACGCCCATTCGATTATTAAATAGAATGAGCCATTTGATTTAGAAATTAAATACTTTGCAACAGCTCATAGACATAGTAACAGGCCTACTGCACAAATACAGCAGGAGCTCTCAGAAAAAAAAAAAATTAGGATACAAAACAACAGAAACTAAAACAATACACTAGTGGTATAATAGTTTTCAGGTGGATGTATACTTAAAAGACAAACATCAGGTCATATAACAACCTATGTTTGAAAAATAATCTGGATCAGAATTAGACAAGACAATATTCAGTATATTTCTGTTGTTGTCTTGTGTCTTTTTGCACGCTAGATGTCGCCATATCACTTTTATTTACAAGCAAGGTTGAGAGGTCGAAGTGTAGAGGTCTCGATGTTTTATAAAGCAGTTATTTTCTAGCCAGCAGGCAGCTGCAGTAGGGCGATACATGAACATGAGCCATAGAAAAATAAAACAAATACAAGTATATTTGCTAATAGTTTACTTATAGGAGTACTACAAAGGACGGCGAGTAGAAATTGGATTATCCGTATGAACCAAGTGAGCTTTGCCCAGGCAAGTGTGTTTGTGCACTTCTTTTTTTGTAGCTATTAACATGTATTTTGCTCAATTTCAGTGGAAATGAATCTATGTATTCAACACAACTGCAAAGGGGCCTTGTCATCTTACATCTTGTTACCTTAAGCTGTCTCTGACAGACTTGAAGGAGCACATTGTGCCACATATTTTCTGTCTTGTGTTAGCAGCGTGCTAATTCGTGGGCAGGCGCTATCATTAGCATTCTTACCGTATATTGGTTGGAGAAAACTAGACTCTTGGACATACTACAGATGCACATTACACACAAGGCACTATATTGTTGAACATTGTTTGGAACGGGGGTCATTTCTGTCTGTGTAACCCATGTTGTGATACTGTTTGTCAATGACAGTAAATGACAGGGAGGAGTTTTATTAAGTAGTTTAATAAACTTACGTGTTGCTTATTGTTTACAAAAGCAAATCACTGTCTGTGAAATAATTGTTGGCCAAGGGGATATAATTATTGTATGAATTCAGTCTGAATAGGGCACTGGGCAGATATGGACATATGGCATTTAAACCTAATTGCCACACGTTAGTGGATGCTAACAAGAAGCAAATGCTATTTTAGTTGAAATTGTGTCTGAATTAGCTATTTCGGATAGGGGTGTGCAATCTCAGCCCCACAGTGGCTGTAGGTGCTGCTAGCTAAAGTTAGCTCGATTGTATACATTTTACAGGTTGCTAGCTACTTTAGCTAGCTTGATAGCAACGACCACGTTTCTAGGTAAAGGTATCGGTTATACAAGAATTTGTATCGCTCGGGCCTTAGTCTCTTTCCAACGTTTCTTGAAGAGCACAATGAAGAAGATTTGATTACAGTTTCCGTGTTTTATATTTGTCCTTGCTGGCAGGTACCGTAGTGTAGTCTAATGTTGCGACAGAGTTGCATCACCTAATCATCTTTGCATGTGTTCCTATTACTGTCTGTACTCAAGACTCTTGAGATGACTGTTGAGCGCAGGGATGTTGTCAATTGGTAGCGTATTCTTTAACAAGCATATAAGATTTATTCTGAGCGTGTCACACCAAAAGGTACGTACTTGGATATGTTTTGGAACATTCAATAAATTATAATGTAATGAAACTGACAAATTATTCGTAAATTCTATTCCTTATGACTTTCATTTTAGTTTTTTTTTTAACAACCTAACCGTATTATAGTTTTTCTATAATAATTCCTGAGGAGAGGTAGGCCTAATGTATTTTTAATATGATTTATTAGATAATAGTTACTGATTGACAGTTTTTTTTTTTTTTAACTGTGTCATCAACTGCAGTTGTAAATATTTTGCAATACCTCCACTGCCTGTTCCTCTACACCGAGTTCATATCTGCAGTCAGGATGGAGAGTTTGTGCTACACACATCAGACAAGCAGGAGTCCAGATTATGGACACATGGAAGTCATTGTTGAGGTGGTTATGCTACCTTAAATCTGCACTGTTCTGTGTTCTTGGACAAGTCGTTTGCCGATAAATATTTGTTGCAATGAATGCACTATGCTACGGAGAGTTCTAGAGTCCAAACATGGAAACTATAGGTGCCGGAGATGCCTTCAAATTGGGCATTTTAGGAAGCATTGAGAAGAGGTAAGCCAGAGTATTGTGTTGCTAATACCCCATCTTGGTATTGTAGGACTGTGAAATGATCATTCTTTCAGCTCAAAACAAACCTTTTAAAAACAGTAAGGTTGCAGACCTTAATTTGTAGACTCCTAAATTAAGATTCATAGCCTGTGTTGCAAGACATTATGTTCCTAAGAAAAAATGACACTGTTTTATCAAGTAAGCCGCCAATTCACGTGATAAACATACCACTTCTCTTTTTTTGTACAGTTTTGTATTTACTTTGCATGTAGGCACAAACGTGCAACACTGAGCTGTGGAATTTCCTGGCTATTGCCAGCAGAGTCACAAAGTCCCGAGAAATGGCCTGCTTTGGGTTTTGTTGTAGCCTGGCTGTGGTTCATTTGACCTGGCTGTGGCACTTTGGTAGTTTCTAGAACACCACAGGACAGAATGCAGGGCTGTGGCAGCAGAGCTTCGTGGCTCCATGCCCTGAGCCTTTTCATTATTTTCCAATCAGATCGATCCCGGATTAGCTCACTGGCGGAGGTACTGCTGAGCACCTGCCCAATCTGGCCCAGGGGCCATGCTTACGTAGCAGCACTATAGCTTTCCATGCTGCACACACCGTGTTTCTGCTAGATGGGTTAGAGAGGCCTGGAGAGCGAGCTACATGGTTCCCACACAGAGAGAACTTGTTTCCCACCGGCTTCACTTCAAAGGCTCTTTTTAACCTTTGCAACAGCCATTGTGCTGCCTCACTGGGATGTTGCTGTGTTTACCGTATAGAGTATTTATAGTGGCCGATCAAGAGGCTCCAGAGGTGCGTTCAACCCAGGGAATGTTTCCACCGCTCCCGGGGGGGCAGAGCAGAGCAGTCACGCGCGCCGCCTGCCTCCGAGGGAAACGAGGAGATCTATGCGGAGCGAGAAACATTTGTTAAGCTCGCGAATCGGGGGGGACGGGGCCCGGAGAGGTGGCCTGGCCTGGCCTGGCCTTGGCCTTGGCTATGCAGGTATGGTGGAGGAACACAGCGTAGTGTAGCATTGGTTGACATGACACAGCTATGCCAAATCAAATAATGCCGTCATTATTTTTCCCACAGTAGCTGTGCAGAATGTGGGAATAACCACGTCCACTTTACCACGGCTTGTGCCGTATTAGTAAATGTGCTTAATGAACAGTGTCAAGGCATTCAGTTGGACAAGTATTACCATGGATTTGTTGTCTTTTTACAATACATCTGATCTTTGTGGCGTCTTGCATTTTTCTCATGCATTACTAGCCTTGTTTTCTCAGTTGCAAACAGCAGGAAAAGTATGTTCTGCTTTATTCATGCATGCGTATACTCTATCGATGGCTTGGCTTGGCTTTCTACTCTTAGGCTGTTTTGTACATTTCTGATGTATAAAGAAAATGGTCCAGGTCTGCTCTGCATTGATATGTCCTTGGATTTTAACTAATGTGTTTGAACAAGGAACCTGGTCAGGGTTTGTATGATGTGATAAACCTATAGGACGGTGTTGAGTACTCATCGCCTGCCGGTACAGGCTTCTCTGCTCTGGTCTTTATTTATTCAATAAATAAATAATGTACAATGCCATCATAATACATTGTATATTAATATGGTATTGTATTATCCTAGTTATATTATCCTGATCTTGGGCAGTATGTCTACAGTGGCGTTTTCACAAAATGCTTATTATGTTTATCTGTCTTGGTCCAATATAATTGGAACTCTTCCATGACTAAATTTGAATACATAAAACCTTCAATCATTTTACAGTAGTAAAGCTACAATCTAACATTTTCTGCATAATGCTTTAAAGGCATCAATGATTGTAATTGTATGAAATTCACCAATATCTCCTCGCAGTTAGCTATTTTACCATTGTGTGTGTTGAAAAAATAATCTGATATTACTTACTGGTACACAGCACAATGCGGTCTACACACACAACAACAACATCCTAGCCTTTGCAATGTGTTTACAATGTGCGGGGTGGAGCTTCTGAGGAAGCACCCTATGGCAATGAAGGGCGAGATGTTTTTGAATTTGAGTTTAATTTAGAAAGCGTTCTCGATAATTACTTAACTATACCATTTTAAAGAATATCTTGTGTTTGACTTGCCATCAAACACACTGGCTGAGCATGTTACTATTGGAAATGTAAGACCATTTTGTGTTGTCAGTCTAGTAGTGACATGCTTTGCAATAATTGCAGAACTATATGGTTAGTGCTACTTTCTGATTCCTGTGTCACTTGTCAGTGGTGTTCTCAGTACACTTTGTTTTGTGAATTTAAGGCATGTAATGAGACAAATCACAGTTTTTATGTTAGGGGAAGTTGTCTTTGCTGTTTTTATAGTACAAATAAAGTTATGCTGTCTGGAAGACATCCACACAGAAGTATTTTATTAATGGCTGTACTTAGAGCCATTCATTCCATTCATTTAATAATTAATTAAATCTAGATTAGTTACCACACTAAGCAGCAAGGAATTTGAGGCAATTTTGGTTTGAAGTTCCCTTTCCTGTAGCTAACCACTACCTGAATGTTCACATTATCCTCAAAACCTAAGTTAGTTATTAAGGCTGTCCATAAATATGGGCATGAGCAATTTACGGCGTCAGTTTGAGAAAATACTCCTTTCTCCTGCTCTGCGCCCTTCTGTTTACTAAAGCAGTCGGAAATTGCTTAATGTTCTTGAACATTGCTGAAGTCACTGTGTGTGTGGGCGTGTGTGTGTGTGTGTGTGTGTGTGTTGTGAGATTTTTCCTGGGTGTGATCTGTGTGCCAGGTGTTTACTTCTGTCCAGTCACTCATCCAGGGCCGCATGCTTTCTGCGTGAGGCATACATCCACCTTCATAGGTGGTGAATGAGCACTGTGTCTCACTACTGACTAGCATACAGTCTGAGTTGGTCGCTAGGGAATCAGCATCATGCATCCCAGCCTTAGTGGAGCGTGTGTATACGGCAAGTTAGAGAGTATGCGTCTTCCTTACTGGTGGGATCCCGTCAGCTTTGAGCCCTTCCCCTCGAAGTACATGGAAACACTGTATATGCTGCTCCTTAATGTGTTCTATTTGCAGCCTCTGAAAGAACCCGCTGACCCCACTGTGACTAATCTAGTGGTAAAACGCAGGGTCTTGATTGGACCTGGTCTCTGGTTGGTCGCTGACACGTGAATCTCTCCTATAGGTCCGTGGATGCCCCGCGGCGACCCCTCCTCGGCCACCCAGCGCCCCCTAATGGCCGGCAGCTGACCCCGCCCCCCAGAATGACGCTGCGTGAGCGGCTCAGAGAGAAGATCTCGGCCACCTTCTACCGCCACGGGCTGCTGTGTGCCTCCTACCCAGTACCCATAATCCTCTTCACCTCTGCCAGCATCCTCACCTGCTGGTAGGCAAACTGTGTGTGCGTGCGTGCATGTGTGCGTGCGTGTGTGTGTGTGTGTGTGTGTGTGTACTTAAATAGTCGGTAGGCTCAAGTGATACTTCTAAATATTTAACTAGGGGTGTGTAACGGTCCT
>JAODLL010006469.1:0-16918 GCA_026546735.1 Forbesichthys agassizii
CCCCCCCCCCCCCCCCCCCCCCCCCCCCCATCGGAGCCTACTGTCTTTGAAGACAGATTACAGAACGTATGAAACTCGACGCTGCTTTGTATTGCGAATCTATTGACAGAGAGAAGCAAATAGAAAGGGTTATTACAGCTGCTCAACAATGGCATGTAGGTGCAATAGCGTCTGCTCAGACACTTCAACTCCAACAAACAGTCACACACATTGTCAACAACAATAAATAATGCATTCAGGATTATGTATAACATGCTCAGATCTGTGCCAAAGTACAAACCCTGCAAAACCTTGTTTTCATCTGATTTTGCAAACCACTGGAGAAGTACACACATGTGCAATGATCTTATTGTTGCGTTGTGTGCTATCCTTCATACCTATTGTTTGGTATAGTCCCCATCACAATAATGTATATATTTTCAGATGGCGTGATATCATTGGACTATGTTAAAGTTGTCACATTAATGTTTGGTAGAGCTATCAGATAGCGAATGAACAGGGCAGTCCCAAAGTAATGCAAGGCTTCCTAGAAGCAGTAAACCAACTATAAACAGGAATTATAGCAGTGCAGACTTAGTGTTTTGGATGCAGGTATTAGATTGGCCCTGCAGGGGGTTGAGGAAAAACAAGAGCGGTGGGCTTGTTTTTACAAGAGTGGAGTCCTTCAGACTCTTTCTCCCCTTTCACAGATGACTGGCTAGAGAACGAGTGAATTATAATGTGAGAGGGGAAAAGATGCCATGGCAAAATATAAAAAAAGGACAAAGAAAGCTATAAAGATACTGAAAGTACACACATATATATATATATATATATATATATATATTTTCATTCAAATAAATAAATTATGAAGAATCTTTATCAAGCTTCTGAATGAAGACAACAACAACAACAAAAAAAGAGAAAAACATTTCTGAAGAATATTATAAACAGCTGTGGTAGCACCCCTCAAGACTATAGTCAGCTTTGGAACAAAATGGCCTGTCTGTGCTTCAAAAGGACACATTGGGGACGATGGCCTTGGAGTAGGGGAGCTAAAGAAAGTCTGACAAAGTGTTTGAGTGAATTTATTTTGGTCTCGACTATTTTGTAGCCACACAAAGTGTTCCCCCTGCTGTTGCATTTACATAAAACAAGGTCATTGGAGAAGGGTGATCTTAATTATCTACTGCATAACTATGAAACAGCTCTTCACCATTTGATATACAATATGGCCATAGTACTAATAATAATGATCCTGATGGTAATAATGATAACATCAGCAGGTGTTTCATAATGTCCCGAAATTGCATACAGTACACAAGTCAGTATTTCACTATGTTACTGTACGTGTTCCTCAACAGCTGCTGCATTAGTATGCTATCTTTTGCTAATATTCTAGATTAGGTCAACAGTTGGTGTCAAATTGTAAAACACTTTATTATAATTCTTTATGGTATCATTATTATCATTGGTGTGATTATTATTATTCCAAATGCTAAGTACACCTTTCTTCATTTATATATGAAAGTGAAATTGTTTATCATTGATCCAGTTTAATTCTTCAGCAAACAGACTGCGTTAAACACACACACACACACGCACGCACACACACACACACACGTGTTTACTGTCCTGGGACGGATTCTGTGTGCTAATTGAACTGAACTTGCATTAACAGGACATAAGCAGCCTTCAAAATGGCCGCTATTTTGATGTCTCGACCAATCAGGACCTCTCATGCTATCATGAAGCATTTAAAGGACAGAACATGAACCTTTGATGAAGGATGCTTCTATACAGAGGATTATTTCCAAACTGTTTTTCAGTGTTATCATGTATGAATGGATTTCATGGATTCAGGGACCTACAGTAATGGACGGCAGCCATTGCCAGGCATTTACAGGTAAGCCAAGCTCATTCAATAATAAACACAAAGACTGATGGCATATAGTATATGGTGATGGGTTAAACATTTTCTAAAGAAAATAAAAAAGACAATTCAATGGAAAAAAATGTCAACTTATAGATCTCTTTTAAAAACAAAACTATTATAAGTGTTTTTCATTTTAGTTTTTTATCTAGTTTATTTTTTTTCTTTAATTTCTTTTTTTTTTATCCAGTGTTATCTTTATTGTAATATTGTTATTGTTATTATAATTAGGTAATTACAATGGTCATAATTAATGAGAGTTCTGTTAACAGAAGTCACTTTGGAAAATTAAAGAAACGTGGCACATAAAATTACACTGTTGCGCCCCCGATGCATTTTATTCAAACGTCACTGTGTTTGTCTCTCTGGCTGTGCTTGAAGGCGAGCCGTGGCGAATGAAGCGGACAGCGCACGCTGTTCCGTGTAGCACGCACACACGGGTGGACAGGATCGCCACTCGCTCTGCGCTCCTCAGAATGTCACCGCCGCACTCCCAATTGCGCTATGTCAACACCTTGTTGCCATGACTACCTGCTCCCAGACTAAAGTGCTAAATGGCGTCACGCCGGTCGGTTCCTCGAGCTCCTGCCCGTTGACCCTCTTGTCAGTCACGCTAACGTCTGGATGTGCCGCCTCGACGCGCTGGTCAGCGCTCCTCCGCACGTAGCAAATCACCTTGCCTATTGTGCCCGTGTCCGCACACTAAATTCCCGCAGGTTCCTGCCATCAGGTTTCCCTGGCAACCGTTGTCACAGCTACAGCCCTCATCATAGCGTCTTGATGGGTTTGGAATTTAAATCGGGGAGCAGGCGATCCATAACTCTGGTTGCACGGACCTTAGCATGAAGGGGTCTTCAATATATCCCAGTCCATCTCCATTTTACACCAGTAATTCAGTTTAAAATCCTCCTTAACTATTGTATTCAATTTGTTTACACCGGCAGAAATATTTCTCTCAGTTCTGAGTTTCAGTCATTGAATCATTTGATTTACATACTGCAATGTACATTTGCATAGACCCATATACACACCATGGCACAAGGAGCATTTATGTCTTGTCCAGAGCGCTCATCCCCTGCACCAGTAATTAACATAGTCCTTTCTCAGCGCATGGTATTCACATTTCCCCCACAAGTTATTTACATATTCATCGGCCTCTGTGTGCAAATAATAGGGAATTGTCGTGTGTGAGCTCTTGGATATTTGTATGTGAGTGTGTGCGACACCCCTGTGTGTGTGTGTGTGATTGTGTGCGCACGTGCGTGCATCGGTGCCACACCATATCTGGGGAATTGAACGATCCCAAGCCCCACCCCTTTCACTTGTCCTACCTAGTTACTGTAGCTAGGTAGGATAAACCGCATAGAAAGCTATTACAGGAAAACCGACGGTTGATGTGAGGTTTCTGTCCAATTAACAAAAAAACTAACAAAATAAAAGGAGCTGTTGTGGGAAATGCAAAAAGGGTTAGGTCATGGGATAGGTCAATTCCCCAGACGTGGTGTGGCCGACGTGTGGCGTCTCCACATGCTTACGCAGTGTCAAGGAGCAGAGGCCATGTTTATTTTAGCTGGGGCTGGTGACTTCGGTCACAGAGCAGCCAACACACTCCTGCTGGCCGTCTGATGGAAAAGTTGGGTTTATTGTGCAGCGAGGGAGCCAGCCGGTCGGTCGCCCATTCAGGGAATTAGTGAAAAACAGCGGAATAGGTCAGTGTGTGTGTGTGTGAATGTGGGTATCTGATTGTGCTTGTGTGTGTGGTTGTGTGTGTGGGGGGGTGTGTTTGAATGTGTGGTTGTACGTATGTGTGTGTGTGTGTGGTTATGTGTGTGTGTGTGGGGGTGTGTGTGTTATCGGCCTGTTGTATAACCGTAAATCAAGACACTTGAGGCAGTAGTTTGTTTACAGCTAAGGATCATCAGTGGAATTCACTGCGGGTGTGTGCGCGCATGTGTGTGTGTGCGTGTGTGTGTTTGTGCATGCGTTCAGGTGAATTTAATGCTAGATTGGTTGTGAAAGCTCAAGAGATTTATTTTAACCCCTCAGTTTAAACCTGCTCTGACTCCTCATGCTTCTGGTTACTTTAAGGGGGGATATTGTGTGTAGTTTTGGTCTGGATCTTGCTGTTCGACGTGTTATGTAAGTGATGTGAAAACATAAGGCTTGTGCTCCTTTGATATTTTGCAAGGTTTCAGAGTCGGTGCTACAGTCTACCTCACTAGGCACCAATGTTTTTCAAGTGAGTACATGTGCCCGCCCAAATCTGTTGTACACACACATCCTGTCCCGCTTCCCTGATGCTTTCGTAAACCTCAAAGATGCACTTTTCAAATGGGCCAATCAGCAGCCAATGACTATCAGAGTCTCTAGATCAGAGAGTTTAGTTGTTCGCAGCGTGGGTCTGCCATGGGGTCTCTTGCCAGTTTGTCGTGGCCGGTACACCTTCAGGCCAGGGGGCATTCTTACCAAGTGCCCAAAACCACTTCCACTCGTGAATAGGACCCTGATATACTTACTTCTCCACCTGGGGTAAATTGTCCCTTCTCCTTTTCCGGGAGAGAACCAGAGCCTCAGATTTGGAGGAGCTGATTCGAATTCCAATCGCTTCACACTGCCGACAACATCATCAGCAAAAAGTGGAGTTGACACCCTCTGACCCGCGGCTACGCCTTGATATCTTGTCTATGACTATCACAAAAAGGCATAGGCGTACTTTTCAGGAGGGATGCAGGCCGCCTGACGATATCGGAGTAATAGCCCAAATGCGTATTAAACTGCTTGACAGTGTAGCCGTAACCTACAATAAGTGAATGAATATTTTAATGCGCGCATTGTGCACCCCATGATTTTGACTTTAACAAAATCCTATTCTCCAGTAGTAGATTTAATAGGTTATGGACAAAATGTGTAGTAGACAATTATTTGTTTAGTTTAGCCTAGATCTATAGTTATAGTTTAGCCTAGATATATATTTATAGTTTAGTTTAGTTTCATCCCAAAACACAGATGTTTTGAATTTGAATGTGCTTTTAAAGACCAAGGGTTAATACAGTAATTAAAATAAATGTATTTATTTATAATTTACTTCCCCCAAAGAAAAAAGGACAGAAGAGTAGGGTATATCATGCCTGTGTTGAATAACATGAAATAGGCCTATATGGCTAAAGCACTACATGTGTAGTATAACCCAGGCTGCATTATGTTCCATATATTTTCAATTGTGCCAGGGTTCCTGTATTTAATGTTTTCCTTTAAGAAAAAAAAAATTCACACTACATTGATACAGAAAAAAACCAACTTGGTCAATAAGAATGCACCAGCATGTAGAATATTATTTGAATATCAAAATGTTCTGGGGGACGACACCCAGACACTTTATATGCAATGTTAAAAATAAATCTATGCATATGCAAACAGGAGTGGAGACAAGGTGCAGCCGGAGTCCAACACCCACTTTGAAAACATACGGCCGAGTATGCGAACACAGCTCTTGCTTTGGGTGTACAAGGACCTAATGGCAGGGACCTGTACGGTACCCCATACTCCCGCAGCACCTGCAACAGAATCTCTCGAGGGACATGGTTGTTTGACTTCTCCATAAAAAGTACACAAAACACATGTAGACTGGATTAGCAAACTCTCAGGCCTCCTCAGTTATTTGTGGGAGGACAAAGAAAGAGCTGGTCCAGTTTTCCATGTTTTGGACGGAATCCGCGTTGTTCCTCCTGAATCTATGGTTCGAATAACGGTCGTAATCTCCTTTCCAGCACCCTCAAATAAGCTTTTTCTGAGATGCGGGGAGGAAAATTGTTGTTTTTGAGGTGTGTCCTGAAAAATAAATATAATGTCAAACTTACATTTAGGTGAAAAAATTGTTCTTAGCCATTAGGTTTTAGAATTGACAAATACTGGTGTTAACTTCCCCACCAGAGATAAAAAAAGTTGATTATTTTTACTTAAGTAGCTCCCCTTCACTCTCTGTATATTAAAAGATGAACTAAAGTTATGAAAGACCTATATAGTCAATCCCTTTTTAGCCTAGTCCATTCATAATAATTGCCTATACCCTTAGCCTCTTAGCACTTAATCTGCGTTTAAACTAAGGGGGTTGTGTGTTAAATCTTGTGGCAGGATTATGTTTAATTTTTAACAGCTACTCGCGGTTAGCATTTCCCCAACGGACACAAAGCTGTTTCCTGCGGTACCTGTACTATTTGTACAGTACAAATAAAGTCATTGTTTCACTCTGTTTCATCTTAATGAGAGCAATGCCTGGTAAGTATTTATGTTGCAGGCAGTCCTATTTGTTTCGTCTCACTCTGTTAGCCAAACAACAAGGTACTGGCCCGAGGACATGCTACAGTTGTAGCATGGGCATTGTGCCTCACACATTTGTGGTCAATAATCTGGTGTGTGAATATTGTAAAAGGTATAGTCAGAGATTGTAAAACTAATTGCCCTCGTTCTGTGTCTGCGCTGAAAGAATAATAATCCAGTGTTTCAGATCGCTGGCTCTGTATATGGGAACACAAAGTGCTCCCATATACATATATAAGTCTTGCAGAAGGTTCTTTAACGCACACAACGTCAGATACATTAGTACACGGCTTATTACCGAGATTCTGTGGTAATGTTTCGGTCCAGTCCACTATGGAAATGTGAGCATACGTGGGCCTGTGTTATGGCAGTGACGAGTGTGTTTCATCCCAGATGACTTTCTTGATCACCAAGCGGGTCTTCCAGACTCCTGCAGAACATGGTTTAGCAATATCCTCATGCTGGCTAAAAATATTCAGCATTGGCAATGTGTTTCCAATGTGTGGGGTGGAGCTTGTGAAGGAGAACCCTATGGTATTGAAGGGAGAGTTATTGTTTTGATCCAGGTCAAATACATCAGCAAGCATTCCTCAGAATGACTATACCTTTAATTATGAATAATAATAATAATAATCATTGATGCAAAATAAAATATGTTTTTCCTGGTTGTATCTTTTTTTATACAGTATGACTATAATTTTCAAAAACCCTTTTTGTGTGCTAAACACCCTCTTCCCTTGCTCTCCTGCTGTGGCTATAGCATCAGTGACTATGTTACCATGCCTGCACCTCCCCCCCTTCCCCAGGAGAATGTCACACACATGTTGGCCTCAACATTACAGTTCCTTGTACTTCCATATTTAATCTCTGTCCCCCGGCAATTTAAAAATAGCAATGAAGCCATGGCAGAGATCATTGCATTATTGATAGGCGTGGTGTCAATGATGCATGCGCCTTGGCTATGGCACTAACTCTCTCCCCCGTCGCAGAGGCCAAAACGCATGGAGCCTCACTGATTTATAAGTGTGTTGTTGCTTATTTTTTTCACACGCCGCCTTCAGACAGTCGACGCGCTTCCTCGAAATACTGCTAATGCAGACGCCGGCTGGTGAGAGATTCTGTTAGCAGATTTTTTTGTGCCACTGTGTCATGGAGCTTCCAGCGCCTTCCCCAGCCATGCCTCGCTGTGCATCTGCTGTGTAACGTTTGGCAGGCAGGAGCTAGTTTTACTGCTGTCAGGCTGGTCCATGGCTCATTCTTATTCTTATTTATTTATTTATTTAAACGCCAGCAGTTTCAATCAAGCTTCTGCCGTTATTGTTGGTATTTTGGAGGCAGGACGTGAGACTAGACAGTTGTGTTTTTCTTCTATTTAATCCCTGCATCAATAGCCTCATCCTACCGCACTGCAGTCACTTATCACACTTTACACACACACACACACACACACACACACACACACACATTCATTACCACTCCAACAGAGCTGGTATTAAAGTTCAGTTGAGCTATACTAACCCTAGAGTGAATCATTAAACCCCATACAAGGTTAGAAATATTCATTTCTGGATTGGTTTTTGTACACCTTTACTTAAACACTGACTGCACTCACATGAACACACACACCTTGTTTTATGGACAAAATCTGCCTCTAAATATACAAGACAGTTTGCAGCCAGTTATAACAAAACACACGTTAGAGCCCCTTTTGGGGCTCTGTTCATGCCCATCAAAGTCCTGCAGAAGGTTCTTTAACGCACACAACGTCAGATACATTAGTACACGGCTTATTACCGAGATTCTGTGGTAATGTTTCGGTCCAGTCCACTATGGAAATGTGAGCATACGTGGGCCTGTGTTATGGCAGTGACGAGTGTGTTTCATCCCAGATGACTTTCTTGATCACCAAGCGGGTCTTCCAGACTCCTGCAGAACATGGTTTAGCAATATCCTCATGCTGGCTAAAATAGCAGAATGGGCTGGAAAAGTGAGTAAAACGCAGCAAAATTGAATTGAATATAGACAATTATGACTCTTCCATTTGATCACATTTTTCAAAACAAGTCTCTTTTCAGAATTGACACAGAGGGCCTCTTCTACGTACGTTAGTAAGCGCAGCGTCAAAGCGAGCGTAGCCACACTCCAGCGCACGCTGTGCCGTCGTATTTTACGTTGGATGTACTAAACTTGCGGCTGATCACGTAATCAGCGCTGGGCACTGCCCTCTAAACTTGGAGTAGACACGGCGAGCCATATCATTACGTTGCAGCGCACGAATGCAATAGACCAGCAGACTCAGAAAAATAAAACAAGTTTATTGACCATGAAGTAGACTATTACTAAGACTAAGACAATTACTAATTATTTTTATAGCTATTTAAAAATAGCCTACTTGTCTATATATAGTCAAACCCAGAGGCAACAAGGGTGTAATTCTACTACAAAATGTTTGGGTGACTATACAATGTAAATGAAAGAAGTGGAATTAACATTTTTTATAACACAATCAAATCCTTCAGCTTGTCTCTCCGTGGCCTGTGTCTTGGTCTTGTTCGGATTAACCTTGCTGCTGCTAGCTTCTCCTGTTCGAAGAAACACGCTAACTGGGATAACGCCCGCTTCTCAGAGGCGGAGAATTTTCAACCGCAAAACCGACTTACGCTTTTCATCGCAATTTTCATACATTCAGCGGACAGTAATCACTCTCCTTAGGTATCTCTTTTCCATTTGTTTGCGCGACACTCCCATTCCCCCCTCGAGCCTCCCATGAACGCATTATGCATGAATCATCAACAACTTGCGATCCTGTGTTCCTTCAGCAGGCAGAATAGCGTCATGTGCGTGCTGTGCTGTTCAAACATACATTGCCATGTTTTTAGTCACAAAGTGTGATGAAATTACTCCTAAAACGGGCGCTAACACGTTAGTACATGAGGCCCGGAGTGTCTATTCTGAGTCACATTTTGGGAATTAACAAAACTACACTTCTTGACTGCTTTTGGAACACAGGCTGGCGGGAGGTTGGGAGTAGAATGGAATGAAGCCACTCCGTTGTGTGGAAAGAGCATGTAATGCCACCACAAGGATTGTTCTAGACTCTTTGAGGAGCGCCCCTTTAGGTAATCAATTAAGCAGCTCTAATCAGATGCCCTCCAGAATTTACAGCCTATTTACAGCCTACATGCAAGACATGTAATGCTGTTGAAGGCAGCCCTTCTTAGAGGGCAGCCCTTCTTAGAGCTTACCAATATGTCTTATCTCGAGGGAATTTAATCGTAAGTGTCCTGAACCATATGTAACTATTAAAGGAACCGCTGAGCCAGCGCAAGTGTTTCCCTGGGAGGACCAACCTCATGTGCAACGGCCCCCAGGTCACCGGATTTACTGTTTACATCCACCACAGCGGCGGTGGCATCATAACCACAATCTGCTGCATGCGATGTTTGTTTGAAATACTGTCTTCTGAGGTTGGAGAGGCCTGCTATGACTCCGAGGCAGGGAGTCTGAGACGGGGTGCAGATGTCGCTGAAGCGTTGCCACAGAGACCCTGACCCAGATAAAGCTCCTCGGTTAAACTACCCGGGAATCTCGCTGGGCTCCTCGCAGTGAGACCACTCACGGAAAACAGGGGAAAAAAGAACAGAGTTGTCGTAAGCGTTGATCAATATGGAATCAAATTAAACAGAAAATATTGATTTAACTCTAAAACATTCTTTCTCCCTGTCCTGGCCGTGCTTTGGCGGACCACAATCCTCTTTTATCTTTTTACGATTTATTTACCCTTCTTTAATTTGTGTGTCAGATCACATGCTGTTTAGAGAGTGGCGTTCAGCTGGCTTCTAATGTGCCCAACCCGGCATGTCTCTTTACAGCCCCCAGGCTGTGTGTATTATGCTAGGCCCGCATCGAAGACCCCCTTCGTCACACAGCAAGCCTTGTCCACCCTGCGAGCCCACAGGAAATGGCCAGACAAGGAGCGGCAGGAAACAGAGAGGGAGAGAGAGAGGGGGAGAGAGAGAGGGTGGGTGGGGGGTTAGACGGGTGAATGATAAAGACAGGACGGATGAATGGAAGATGGCTGAAAGATGGTCTCAGAGACATGCGTGCATGTGTCTCTGTGGGCTATGCGTGACTGGCCGAATGCATGCACATTTATGCAAGGGTCACAGTGTGTGTGTGTGTGTGCGTGTCTGTGCACGGTTCAGTGCCCTGTGGTGAGCGCGTGCGTACGCATGCGTGTGTTGATTGTGCGTGCGTGCGTTTATGCATGCATGTGCGTGTGTTGTGTGTGTGTGCATGCATGTGTGCCCGCAGCGTTGAAGACATGAGCAGGATCCATTAAATGTCACCCTGCACCAAAGGGTACGACATGACTCTTTGCCATTGCACCCCCCCCACACACACACACACGTTTTCACCATATCTGTTGGAAATGTAGCTAAAGCGTCAAAGTTACTTCTGAGTCAGGCCAACTACACTCCTGTTGTTTTTCAAAATCCCCATTTTTTCCCCCGCAAATAGTTCAACGACAAGTCCTGATTTCGAACCCCCGTTACTCAAGCACACACATGCGTACACGTGTGCACAGTACATGCGTATCATATGCGCGGGCCCTCCCTATAAATCCGTTCCCGCACCTCTCTCAGCACAGAAATGTGAGACAAGCGCGTCGACGACGATCCACGGCTTCTGATGCTTCCTTCCCACTTTTCAATTAAGCATGTCCGCCATCTGCAATATTGACTGTGGTTATTCTTGGGATTGTTCCTCATGATTATTATGTGTTCTAAGTAGCCCTGCTCCAACCACAGCTGTGTGTGTTAACTCTGGAAACCTGTCATCGGGGTGTGCGCGTGCTTGCGTACGTGGAAGAGGGTGGATTCGTTCTGCTTCAATGGTCTGTGCCAAATCTTTTTCAGAACATTCTATCTCTGTTCATGTGCCATCCTGGGAAATTTATGAAATAAAAATAATGTTTGTTTTTTCATAGAATTCAACATGAGATTGTGGTGCTTATTTTTTGACTATACGTCTGCCAAGGAGACAGTGCAGTAGATAGAAGACATGTACAGCCAGTTTTCATAATCTTGTGTTTGAAGGTTATTTTTGTGTGTGTGTGACTGAGTCAATTTAGTGTTATTGTTTTTTGCACGCATTTCAGAAAGCCAGTGTTCCTACATGTCTCCCAGAGCGCAGTGTGTTCCATGTTGACATGTGTGTGTTTTTTGAAGTTATTGTGTTAAGTCTGATTCGACACTATAAAGACTATAGCTGCAGGGTGGAAACAATGTCCCAAACTGGTGACCTCCTCCTTCTTCATCGTGCGTGCGTGCCTGCGTGCGTGTTTGTTGCTGTCGGTTTTGGGCTGGTGTTTCGCCTGTGGGGGACATTTAGATACTCCCTGCTTGCACTGTAGCTGTAAGGTTATCTTAAAAATTCTATGAACCTAATATTGCGTAAAAGGCTTTATTCAACTTGCGGTATATACAGTATACACAAACATTACTGTTGAATATGTATTTTGGTCTGTTGATAATGGCAGAGACTCAAAATTACTGTGGTATAAAAGTGATATATGAGGGGAGGGGGGGGGGGTGTAAATAAATGTGACATTTTATTTTAATAGCTGGGGCCTTGTGGTTAACTGCCTGTCTGTCCTAAACAAAAACACAATGCTCTGAAATGTTGAAGGAGCTCTTTTAGTGAAGAACTTTTCTAAAAATTTGTATAAACTCTAGCTTAACCGGCTGAATAAAACTGCTCAGGACTGCAAAAAGTCCATAAACAGTTTGTGTGTGCATGTGTGTTTGTGTAATATTTATATAAATTTAAATTTAAACTAAAATAATAATTTAGAAGAGTACATATTGCCCACTTAAAATGGTATCTAAATCTGTCATTTGGATTGAGCTATGTATTGTATTGGTCTCAACTATTTGAGAGTTATTTGACCTCCAAATCCATGGAATAGGCAGAAAACAGAAACGTTAGTTTTCAACCAGTACTAATACAATAAAACTGATAACCCAAATAGTATTACGTTTTAACATTAAGTGATTCATTTTGTTCCCTGATCAACTATTCAACTATTCTTGGTTCTATGGTGTCGTGAAGATATTTTTTATTATCTAAATGGAAATATGTAGTCAGATTTCTGTTATTTGATGTGCCTGCACCTGTGCATGTGCACGCTTGGACACTGTACATGCGCCATTGTAATACGCTGAAAAGACACAGTGCACGATGTACTGCATGAGAACATACCAGTTCTGTAACATATAGGCCAGAGCCATGGAACTAGCAGAGTTACGCCATCTCCGTCCACTCCAATGGACTGTTTTTTTCACAGCAATAGCATATTGTGGAGCCTCAAAAATAGTTCCTGGAAATAAGCCTAAATACTAAAAGTACCCTTTACATTTAATTTTAAATGTAAATCTGTGCATTTATTGACTAATAATTACCAAAAAATTCAGTTATATATCTGTATATATATATATTCAAATTGCCCACCAAGCACTTCTGAGAACTATTGTGTCATTGGTTTAGCCTCTCCATGAACCATGTGACCAATGACAATTTCGAACTTCTGTTGGCGTAACTCGTTATTTCCATGACTCTGATAGAGGCTACATTCTGTGTGTTTTGAACAAGCCACCATCCAAATATACAAACCTTGTTCTGTCAGTATGTGCATTGCTGCATTCACTATACTTGCTTGTGAAAGGTTAGCTCGAGGTATGTGGAGAAAAGGCGTGTTATTAATTCAAGGCGTGCAAGAGCAGCCTTCAGAGGTGCTGATACCACACCACCTCAGTTTGAATATACATTATCCTGGGTGCTGTTCACAATCGCGCCGAATAGATTATCCAAAGCCACCTAACAATTCTCATTTTCACCTCTCAAACGGTATCTACATGACTCAAGGGTAAAACACAAGATACTCATTTTATTATTTTTTCTCTAAGTACCAAGCAGTGCTGCAACAACGCTGCAGGCTGTAACGAATCACCTACTGTATACACACACACACAGCTACTGCTCTGTTAGCCGTTAGCTTATCTTTTGAAACGAGTGTGATTAGGCAGGCTAGATTGAACAAACTGTAAAGGAACTATACAAATAAATTGAGAAAAAATGCCAATGAGGATAAAATCCCCCCCTCCCCCCATCTTTTAAACCCATGCCCACAATCTCCTGAAAAGTCAAATTCTTGCAGTTGAACATAAGTGATTTCTCTACCATTCAGCCCCCCTCCGCACCACTGGCGTTTATCATATCGCTTCTCTCGTTTCCATTTGTCTCTCGCTTTTCTGCTCCCATGCACAGGCAGGCGGTGGTGTAGCGGAGGTGTCTAGATGGTGGGTCAGGGCTTGCATCAGTAGTGAGGGTGAAGGTCGGTCCTGGGAGAAGGTGCCTCTAGTTCTTCGCTTGATGAACGGTCCACGACACACCTGTCAATCGCACGCTCTCTCCACACCCGTTCCGTGCGGCCATACACTTGAAGACGCATATGGCGATAGCTAACCTTTCAATCTTTTCTCCTCTCTTCATCGTGACACCTCTCCCTTCCCTCTTCTTCTGTTTCCCAAATGCTTTTATAGTATTAATGCCTACAGTAGCGCTTAAAGTGTCCTCTCCTCTCGGTGTTTGTTCTATGGAAGGACGTTTGTTTTCCTGCGGGGGTCGAGGGGAATTGACGACAAGAGATGAGTTATTGATTATAGAGCAGGTTGCAGGGGATGAAAGGGGGGGTGGGGGTGGGGAAGGAGAGAGAGAGAGAGAGAGAGAGAGAATGAATACATTAGGCTTATGAAATATTCTGCACACCGAACCGGCACAAGCGTGAAGACGAGGCGATGCGCGTTTAACGCATCGCGTCGTCACGGTACCACGTGTGAGTGAGCGAGAAGTGACACTACAAAACATGTCTGTGCGTTTTTCATTGCACCAAAACATGCAATGCGTGGTGGCTGCTGGCGAACACGCTCTTTCATGTAGTATCCCAGGAATAGTCGGGGGGGGGGGGGCAAAACGAGATGTAATTTATATCAAGGATTCACCCAGGGACACTATTTCATACACGGCTATCCGTGAAGAAGTGTCTTTTTTTTTCCCCCTGAGAGAAAGCATATGTTTTGGCAGACAGTGGTAGAAGCATCAAAATAACACCAGTCTCTCGGCCAACGTCTGCCAGTGTGTGAGCAGTGAAACTGTTCCTTAAGAAGGTGCCAGGGAATTCTCTGTTCTGCGTGGCGTTTTGCAGGCTGTCGACGTGCGATTTGACAGTATCACAGGCTCTGGTCCGGACCTCCACTGGCAGACGCACATCCGCATGTCCGTTGCCATGGAGAAATGAAATCCTGACAGTGGGCTCAAGGTGCCAGTGTGACACACTCCTCGAGCAAAAAACGATGCGTTTCCAACAGGAGACCGACAACAAAGGGACACGCTGTTATGGATTTGTATGTTGGGTACAGTAAGGTGTGTGTACAGAATACTAGTTATGTTTAGTTACTATGATTTTCAGCCTTGTCTCTAGTGAAACATGATGGTGCAGAGGTTGCAGCTTGACTGGCGAAGACACTGGGCTAGTAGGTATTGTGTGTGTAGGCTAATATAATACTATAGCCACAAGCTTGTAATGCAAAGTAAAAAATGCATTTAGAAACAAGCTAAATGAGCACTGACAACAGATTTGGCCAAATATGATAGTAGGCAACAAGCTACTAAGTTCTTCAATACTCCAATTTTAAACCGGCTCATATGACAAGTGATGAATTTGTTTGTCTGTTTATAAATGCTCTGTTCATTTACACAAAGCTATACTCCTTGCTTTATTGCTCTGCATGAGGAGTTGAGAGCGTTTTGACGTGCTTATAGATTCAAGACTGTTATCTGCAGATGGTTATCTTTGATATTCAGCATTCCAGACTAGTGCAGAACAAGCAGGAAACAATCTGAACCAACAAACATCCAGGATGCAATGATTAATACATTAAGATCTACCAGACAGCCTATCAGCAATGACTTGACACACACCCTGCGGAGAGAATAAAAACTCAGACACATTCCCTCGGGTAGCCTACACATAAACAGCGAGCGTTGAATCGCGTGCACATTCGACTGCATTGCTGCCAGAGGCAAGAGCGGTGGTCTCCCTGTTCACCTCCAGCGTGTCCCGGTTACGTAGCCTGGAGGTGTGTGTGTGTGTGTGTGTGTGTGTGCGCGTGTGCGTGCGCGCTTCCCCAAGGTGAAGGGGACAGGGTTGAGGGAGAGCGGGAGTTGATCATGCTCACGCTCATGCACTACACTTTAAAATCCCCGTACTGTGCAGAGTGCAACCTCAGCTGCAAGTAGCTGGCCGGTTAGACAGACATCCCCCTCTCTCTCTCTCTCTCTCTCTCCCCCTCTCTCTCTCTCTTTCTCCCCCCTCTCTCTCTCTCTCTCTCTCCCCCTCTCCCCCCCTCTCTCCCCCTCTCCCCCCCCTCTCTCTCTCTAATCAATCCATTGATTTGGTACAGAGAGTAGTGACAGGCGAAACACAATGCAGTCCTGTAGGATTGCTTGTCCGTGTGTGTGTGCGTTTCTGTGCGTGCGTGTGTCTGTGCGTGTGTGCGTTTCTGTGTGTGTGCGTTTCTGTGCGTGTCTGCGTGTGCGTGTCTGCGTGCGTCTGTGCGTGCGTGCGTGTGTGTGCGTGTGCGTGCGTGTGCGTGCGTCTTTGCGTGCGTGTGTGTGTCTGCGTGCGTGTCTGCGTGTGCGTGTGTCTGCGTGTGTGTGTGCGTGCGTTTGTGCGTGCGTGTGCGTGTGCGTGCGTCTTTGCGTGTGTGCGTGCGTGCGTGCGTGCGTGCGTGCGTGTGTGTGCGTGCGTGCGTGCGTGTGTGTGTGTGCGTGCTGAGACCAACAAATAGGCCCACATTAGGGGTTTGCGGTAAGCAGACACTAGAATGCAGTGTGCACACCTAGGCCTGATCCAGGCTTAGGCATTCGCCTTCTCCCAGCTGGCCCCTTCCGTCAGACTCCAGTGCAGCTGCTTCTGCTGCCTGCCATCCCGGCTCAGCTGCTTCACCCGTTGCTCATGCACGCTAAGCCGGTTGGCTTCAAACGCGCTCGCAGCACCCCGGTCATGCCATAGAGGCCTACTCTACGTTGATGACGAGAACCAAAAGGGCACGCACCACGCAGTCAAGCGTCTTGGTTTATCTTTTCGTTTTTTAAACACGCGCGCCCAGAGTAGCGGAAGTGGCTGGTGGTTAATAAGACGACACAATTTAGCCTATAGCATTTCCATATAACCTTTACATGACCTCTACTAGTGGTACCATGTTATTGAATGTGCACGGTCCCTTACTAAATACACATAAACGTGAACATAGTGTGCCGGGACCATACACCTATATGGCTGTGCTATAACAAGTCTCGTCATAGGCAGATAATGAGTCATATTGATGGACCAATGCAGGCCTGCAGGCTGTTTACGTTCACCAAGAAGACCTGCAGCGGTGCTTCGCTGGGTTGCCTGGGATACCGATGATTATGTTGCCTGCTAAGTGACCTGGTTAATAATAATAATGACCACAGCGGCAGCAGGTTGTGTGGATGTTGAGCTTTAAAAAACCCCACAGTAGCGCTAAGGGGAGGGGGGGGGGGGGGGGGGGGGTTGGGGGTGTTTTTTTACAATTGTAATTT
>JAODLL010006469.1:16928-32484 GCA_026546735.1 Forbesichthys agassizii
GGATAGGGGGTTGACAATCAGTGAAGTAGCTTTAGCATTGGTCACACACACACACACACACACAGTCCCACCATAGCGCCATCACCCCCCCCCCCCCACCACCTCACGCTCCCATCATCCACCAGCCCCCACCTGCTTCCTCTTGCGGCCTCTCTCGCTTTTTTCTTGCCGCAGCGTTGCCATGGCGACGGAGAAATGTGGGAATACCTCTGTCCTTCAGAGAGGAGGAAAGATGGAGAGAGCGAACGGGAAGGGGGAAGAGAGAGAGATAGAGAGAGAGAGAGAAGGATGAGGTAGAGCGAGACAAAGGACGAAGAGACGAATGGAGAAGGGATGGTGGGGGGGGGCAAGCAGGTATATTAAGGGTTGACAGCGAACGTGAAAAGTCCCGTAGAAGTCGATGTTTAAGGCAGCAGGAGACGTTAACTGTTATGAAGCCATGTGATTTTACACACACTTGTATCTGTGCGTAAAGGTGAAGGTGTATTCAACTCCATTAAAAGCAGGGTTAGTCATTGTCCAGAACGCTTGCTAACTTGGGAGTTCAAATCAAAACAACATACTTCCTCGGCACCGCTCCACACAAAACTCAAAACGCACTGCGAAGCAAAGCTGTAGCAGGCTACTACGGCTTTGCTGGTGTGAGCGGTGTGAGCCACTTTGTTTATGTTCCTCTTTACGGAGTCAGGGCTGTTTAGACACACGGAGAACGTTAAGCTATCGAATTGCGATGAGATATTTGGTGAATTTGACCAAGTGTATTAGCCTACAATTAGCTTGCAATAGCTGACTGTACCTTTGACTGGCTATGAGCCTCCGTGAGAAAATGTGTGCGTGCGTGCCTTTATATGTGTGTGTGTTAAAACAAGATTGACACACATGACGCAACATGCATGTAAAAAAAAGTGCTGGGTGAGGCCAAACACGTGACCACCGCGTCCAGCGAGTGCGCCGCTCCTATGCGTTGTGGCTACGGTTGCCGTGACAACCCGCAGCCTGAAATAGCCTTAATTTGCATTCTATCCCGTGTCATACCCTAAATAGCCCCCCCTCACCCCCCACCCCAAACACACACACACACACACACACACACACACACACACACACACATTGCGTGACCTTTCCAAGTGGCCGTGTGTGTCTTGAAGTCCGCTTGAGTAGCCTCATGTCCCCCTCCCTGTGTCCGTCCGTTCCCCTTCTATTACCACGCCAACCGCCCCTCCGTGATGCAAGGATTCTGCAAAAGTTAATTTTATTGGCAGCTAGCATTTCCATGGAAACATCGTGAAACCATGGCAACTATTTGAACAGAGCCAAACGCTTCCAGAACTGCTGCACTCATCGCCTCTCTGCCGCTTTTTATTTATCCATTCTTTATTCTTTCCTCCCTTTATCCGCTTCCATTGGAGCAATGTTGCTATTGCATTCTACCTGTTTGTTGTTTGTTTGTTTGTTTGTGCGTGCGTGCGCGGCGTGCGCTTGTTGGCCCGTGTATAATAGCGTACACGTTGAGAGAAGAACCTCCGAAGCTGTCCTTGCGTAAACGTGGCTCTAATTGCGCACGGGTATTCGTCGTGACTATATGCGAGTCGATGTTTACACACGTTGCATGTGCTTCCGCACGCATGCGTGCTCACAACATAGGTCAATTAGAACGTGGATAGCTCACCTTTAGCAGGGTATTTACCTAGAAATGGGCCTCGTGTGCTGCTGAAACACGCGTGCCCGCACCACAAGCCGGGGAAAATAACGATGACTGTGATGAATATCATAAAGGCACAACGACACCACCAGTGACTGATGGCTTGAGAGAGACCGAGAAAGCAATAAAGTGAGAGAGAGAGAGAGAGCTATATATATATATATATATATATATATAGAGAGAGAGAGAGAGAAAGCTATGAGCTATGAGAGAGAGAAAGCATCCTTTATTTAGAGTCCAGCCCCATGGTCCAGCCACAGTGGCCCTCTTCTGGCCGGGCCCGGGACTGCTACGGTCAGGAGGCTGAGGCCCTAAAAGCCTAGTGCGCTATTGATATAATGCAGACTCATGAGAGAGACCGAATACTTTGTTACAGTGACAGCATGCTCACTTAACCACAGCGAAGTAGCACATAAAGTATTGGCGTTTTAGTCCGAATGGCTCTCACCACAGACAATCTAGTCAAACATATTCACTGCCTCATTTACTGGCCTGATAGATACAATTTCAGATAGCACTGAAACAGACCGGGTGGCAGAAGCTATAGGCTGCTGTGTAGGGAGTATAAATGCCCAATTAAATGGTTCATCTTAAAACATAAAAATAAATAAATAAATAAACGTTTTTTTTATTTCCGTTAAAGGAGGCAAGATCTTGACTTCAGACAAACGGGATTAAAACCATGACCCATTACTTTTTTCATGTAATGTGTACTACTGCTATAGGCCTTTCAGCGCAGCATAAAATAAGCAGCCTTAAAAAAAGTTGCCTACCCTATGGAGACAGAGATCCAATTATGTTCTGCATCACTTGCATGAAGAAGAGGAGGGGAGCTGTCATAAGTGTGAAATGTAATCTGCCCTATTTTAGATGTGTCTGTAATAATTGATATCTTGCTGCTGCCGAGAGGCGACAGTTGGCTTTGAGTTTATCTCGAAGATCAAATTGTTAGACCGGGCATACAAGCACAAGGGAAACTAATAACATCACTGTCCACTCAGAGTGGTGCAGATAAAACACATTTTATTGTTGATGATAACTGAGAGAGTGTAGATACATCCAGAGACCACATTCAGTTGCCCTTATTGCCTTTATTAAAACAACATAACATTCATAAAAGCGTTAATAACTGCGCCTATATCTTAGGAATCTCTTGTGTCAAGCCCATGTGTTCTTACACTATTTATATATACTTTTCCCTTCGCAAGGATGGTGAAATTTGCGTAATTGTTTTAATGAAAATACCTTCCAGGCATTTTCCTCCTGCCGTGCAGGCGTCCCAAAACTGGCATCCGAAGGGGACGACCAACTAAGTAAGCAAAATAAGCAAAAAATACACCAAAACAGTATCCGCTAAAATAATAATGGGGAAGGGGGGGAGATTGCTGGGGAAACAATTACAGTGGCATGAAATGAATAAAAGGTATATTCCGTTATCTGAGTCCTTTGAAGACAGCTGAGGACAAGAAAGCATATCTAATTCAGCAGAGAGGGTTCTTTTTTTAAAGTGGTTGTGGATGAATGCCTGCCTCCCTAAAGTGCCGATTAGCAGGCAGTCATGGTGGTTGGCACATTACGCCGCTCCAATTATAGGTAATATGTTACGTCTTTACCGAAAGTAGTTAATTACAAACAACTTTTTCCCCCACCTCCTTACAATGTGTGCCTTTCCCATATATCCAGTTTATGGTCTACATTGGTGGTTAGATGCGGCGTTTGTTAAAGCCCTATTACTATACAGTTATTCTGGTGGATCAGTTGGGCGGAGCTCTGACGGAAATTTGCCGAGGTTAACAAACTGCATCCGCTGATCCTAAAGGCGTCAGGTGTGACGTCCCAACACGTGTAACAAAACCCACTCAGGAGAGCCAGGGAGATGTCAATCAAGCAAAGCCGGCAGCCACCTGAGTTTTGACACTAACCTGCCATATTAACACATAACATGTGTGTTTACATTTTATTGTATGCAGAATTTCATCTCAAGCCTGCTACCAAACTGTAACTTTAATATTGCTTAGATTTTAATTATTTACTTCCACTTGGAGGTTACTTCAGGCAATAGAGCCTGTAGATTCAAAAAGCATTGCATGAAATGATTTTTCTGCATAAGAAAACAACACATTACGAGATGCATTAGTTTTAACGCAGTGCCCCCAACTCTGGAAAAAGCATTCTGAGGCAGATGGTGGCAGGGGGGGCACAAAAGCCCACTCAACAGTTTACAGGAACCCCGGAAGCTAATGATGAGGAGGAGTTGTGATGAAACATGTGCACGAAGAAGAGAAATGCACTCTTTCGTCGTATACGCGCCTCACCCACACTGCCGAGACCGATTTAGACACACGCTGCACGCTAATGCGCTAAACACCTACACACACACACGCAAATGCAGCTGTAAATACACTGATAAATGTACACTTGCATGCACCTCCGAGGTGTGTGCACGAGCGCTCACATGCATGCACAGACACACAGTTGTTCAGCAGCTTCAGACCTGGGAATGTCACTGTGATAATATGTGTAAGGTAATATGTGTCTTCTGTTGCGGGCGACTGTGACACACGTGCACACACGCATGCACGCACACACGCGTGCGCACACACACACACACCTCACACTAGGCTCATTATGTGGGCTGTGAGCTCTGAAAGGGCCTGGGATTTTAAATCAATGGACACAGTGACACAGGAAATAAGTCACACTGATATTCAGTACCACAGTATAGCCTAATAGTAAAGTATAAAAGAAGGCTACAAATTGGGAATTTTGTGTGCACATGATGGTTGTAGATATTCTCTGAAAATCAATGGGTTTAAAACCTATTGAGCAAGACATTAGCAACATTATTCATAATCTAATAGTAGAGAACCTAATAGTATGTTACATATGTTTATAAACAAACTAACAATAATGTAGAAAATACCTTAGCAGATTCTTGACAAATTTACCTTTGTAAGAAATGCCAGGATCTATGAATAATATGCAAATTGGACACGCCTCCAAGCCCCTATAGTGGAACCATGGCACCATGGCAACACATAAATGCAAGTCTGTCTAGACTAGTTACCAAATCACCTTGTGATTCATTCATCTTTGCATTTTGGACCATTAGATTCCCAATAGCTCACAAATACACTCCAAATCAGCCTTTTAGCCAAATCGGGAGACATCTCCCTCTCCTTCAATGTAAAAACCTTGATCAGGTGACAACTTTAATGGCCGATATCCAATCTGTATAGTATTAAAGTAGTATAGTATTTAAGAAGTCCTAATATGAAGTGAAGCAGATACACTATGTGCTATGCAGATATTCCATATTCTCTGTGCTCTGTCCTTCAGTTCCTATACTGTAATTACATTACAAAGACTCACTCCATCGGCAGTCCTACAAATAATGTCTCTCAATCTTTCTTTCCTTCTCACAACAAGTCTTAGATTTTGTGCATAATTATAGTTTTCACCATCTCACTGTTTCAGGTCTGTGTTTTATTTAATTTATTGTTTTGTCTGGCTGTTATCTTCTCCCGGTTCCTCTCTCCCTAACACACTACCATGTGATGCAACCTGCCATTCTTTACCTAATACTCTTTGCTCTATTCTGAAGCGAGACTGTTCTAATACTAACAGTGTGCATGGAGTAGTACACAGGGTGTTTATTTACTGCTGCGTTATCTGCCTTTGACGTGGCTTCACGTTAAACATTCATTTTACACAGCTATGTCATAGACCCCCGTGTTAGAATGCAAAGAGCAATAAAACTTTGCTCTCTATAGTTACTATATTCATGACTATGATTAAGCCATGTTGTATTCCATTATTATGGCTAGTAAGGAGTTACAAGCAAAATCAGGCACTGCAAAGATAGTGATACCGTAACCGGCACAGCTCACACTTCAAACACTTTTTTCAGAAACCCGATCTATGAGTATAAAAGGTCTATCAACCAAATTAACTCAAAACTGTTTTGGGAGACTTAGCTGTATCGACATGCAATTATCTTATTAGTTATATTATATGATGTTATACTGTAACGTATTCCAATGGGCTTCAGGCATAAGACAGGGTCGACGTCGATAATCTATCGCTGTCTGCAAGTGCTTGGCGTAAGATCAGCACTCGAAATGTTTTTTGAGCTGTAAACTAAAACATATGATTTAATTGTAATGAGACACATCAATGCTGGTGTTAATACTGATAAAGTTTCCATAACATTTTTTAAAAAAGTCATATCCGTTAAAAATTGCCCAAAGTATTGGCGTATGAATGTATTTTTAGAGCACCCAAATTGGGGGTCCCCTCTCGGCCTCGCCCCTTCTCTCATTCAGCTAGTTGACTAGCATTGACTAGTCAATAGTGACTACTATTGACTTAGCATTTTTGTAAATTGTGTAATGGGTGGAGTCAGGCTCGGAGCTGGGGCGAGGTTACACTTGAAGAAGAGAGGCTGGAATACAGAGAGGTTTCAACTGACGGCACTGCATTCCATTTGTAGAAGGAGAGGGGGGGCTTTTCACCCTTTACGCAGACCAGAAAAACCCAGCGTTCCATGCAAGTCAATAAGAGGTCCACAGATTTCTACATAATGTGATATTTTATCTCTCTCCGGGGGTAGTTAATGGGTATTTTGATTATATGTCATTTTGAGTATATCACATTAATTCCCAGGCCTACCATCAATCTGGCACCACATCTGTCTTTCTGCAGCAAATGTTTTTGGGGTAGGTCTACAATACATTTGACTTTGTTTCAGGCCATGCATGGTATTACAATGCTCTATCTTGTAAATATTCCAGTAGGCCTAGCTTTGCTTTAAGGAAAATTGCAGTGATCGATATACAGTGAATCTGCTGCAATCACGTTAACATCAATCAAATGTTTTTTTTAGGGAGTAGCTTGTTGAAGCATTTTCATATATATTCAAATCTTTAGTACGCTAAAACCATCTATTGGTAAATGGACTGCATTTATATAGTGCTTTTCTAATCTTCTGGCCACTCAAGTTACATGTCTGGAACTCAGTTATTATAGAAAAAAAGTTTCCCACTAGAAATGTAGACATTGTTTGATCATTCATGTGTTCGGAAGTCCATCCATCTTCATCCGCTTATCTGGAGTCGGGTCGCGGGGGCAGCAGCTCCAGAAGCTGACCCCAAATATCCTTGGCCACAATATCCAGTTCTGACTGGGGGATCCGGAGGCATTCCCTAGGCCAGTGTGGAGATATAATCTCTCCACCTAGTCCTGGGTCTTCCCCGAGGCCTCCACCCAGCTGAACGTGTCTGGAACACCTCCCAAGGGAGGCGCCCAGGAGGCATCCTTACCAGATGCCTGTTTCACCTCAACTGGTTCCTTTCGACGCAAAAGAACAGCGGTTCTACTCCGAGTTCCTCACGAATAGCTGAGCTTCACAACCTAGCTCTAAGGGAGACGCCAGCCACCCTTCTGAGAAAACCCATTTCGGCCGCTTGTACCCGTGATCTTGTTCTTTCGGTCATGACCCACCCTTCATGACCATAGGTGAGGGTAGGTACAAAAATTGCCCGGTAGATCGAGAGCTTTGCCTTCCGGCTCAGTTCTCTTTCCGTCACAACGGTGCGGTAAAGCGATTGCAATACCGCTCCCGCTGCTCCGATTCTTCGGCCAATCTCCCGCTCCATAGTCCCCTCACTCGCAATCATGACTCTGAGGTACTTATACTCCTTCATTGGGGTAAGGACTCATTCCCTACCGGAATAGGCAGAGAACCATATGGTCTTAGAATTAGTGTTCGGAAGTCATAATAACAATATTTCCGATTAGCACATGAAGGCAACATATTTCCCATCGCAACTTGCCAGTGGCTGAGGTGATAGATATTAAAGGGGAACTCTTCGGTTTGTACAGTATCTAGAATTATTAATCTTATGGTTGAAACCAATGCTACAATAATGTTGCTTGGTTTGCATTCTTCCATATATTACTGTAACACCAAATATCTTCAAATATAACAAATATATAGCAACACAATGCAATAATAATAATATTATTTGGAGCCAAAATGGAATAGTGACGTTCTCTTAAGTGGGCGTGTTGCCTTACGTCACCAAATATATTTTGCAGAGGACAGTGTGGGTAGCAACCAGACAGTAACCATGCATGCCTGAAACAGTAAATTGCCCCCAAAATGGTTTGCTGCGGAAATACCGTCAACATATACTATGATATATTGCTTAGCAACGGAACGTCATGTTGGAGATACAGTAGGGTAGAGAGTATAAGCCTATGTCAAAGTGTTATATTTGGGATCACATGTTACAATACGCAGTGTCGGTCATGAGTTAGACATCACGATGTGTCTCGTATTATCTGACATCTGTAGCATATCGTTATTACAAATAATTTAAAAAAAGGCATTTTCTGCATTCAAACATATTTGTGTGCATAAAACTTACACATACACCAGCAGAATAATTTACATCTCTGTGGGGTTTCAATGTGTATGCTTTGTACTGCAGGTCTATGGACCTAACCAAACCTTGGCCTACTTTCAGGAGCCTGGAGGATGTTACCTGCTTCATGATACAGGCATCTTACCTTCCCCCTCGCTATTTCACCTCATTGCTAAGAAAATGCAGAAACATAAAAGAGGTCTATGAACTCCATGATACCATGAGCGGAGGAGAATGTTTTGGAGCATGTCTGCGAAAAGATAGAACGTGGTATTGCTGGTTTCAGCCAATGATATAGTATAATATATTGATCGTATAGTTTAGCTTTTAGCTGATTTCATGGAGTTTTTATATATACTGTATATTATACTGTACTGTATATATAGTACACAGCCTGTACACACACACACACACACATACACACATTTAAAATGTAACTGCATCCTAAAACGTGTTTTTTTGAGCTGTAAACGAAGTAATAGGATTCATCTGTGATGAGACACATCGATGCTTTTGTTATTATTGACAATATTCCTGTTTTTATAAAAATCAGCATTTTATAGTCTAAAAACAGAATGTCATCATATTTGTTAAAAATCACCCCAAGACCGGTTAGTTTTCCACGGTACACTCAGTACGCGCATGCGTCATCAAATTCAAATGTTAGCGTTAATGTTAATGGGGGTCCCCCTCTCAGCACCCCCCCCCCAACTCACTCAGCTCCTTGACACATTCGTCATAGTTGTGGGGTGTGGGTGGGGTCAGGCTCAGGGGCGGGGTGCAGTTACACTTTAATACTACTTTTTATAGCGTGTGAGGGTGGAGGGGTTAGCGGCACGGTGCGTCCCGAGCCGGGGGTCATAGAGGAGAACCCCCTCTCTCGGATCGCGGGGGGGCTCCGCTAAGACTTTATTTATTTGGCGTGCGAGGCGAGCCGCGGCGGACTCTTCCAGTAGCTGCGGTGTTTGTTTTGCGGGTGTGTACATTAGCGGTAATTCGTTTGCTCGGTAATGACGTGGGAGAGCTAATTAGGGCAGTGTTGATGGGTGCATTAATTAGTCTCTAGCGCGTGATGCTAATGAGACCGTGATTCAGCGTCTGTGTTTGTATGTGCACGGGAGTGCACGGCATGTATCTATAAAGGCCTCCGAGCATACTGCAGGTTGTGCTATGCTTAAAGGTGGAGTCATTCCGGTGAAAGCTTGCCGATATCTGAATTCGAAACAGAAAGACGTGACCCGGCCATAGGGTGCGCCCTCAGAAGCTCCACCCAACCAGAACCATGGAAAGAGGGAGTTGCGCCAACGGAAGTTCGAAATGTTCAATGGTCACATGGTCCGTGGAGAGGCAAAACAGTTCCAGGAAGTGCTTGGTGGGCAATTTGAATCGATATATATATACATATGTATATATAACTTCATTTTTTTGTAATTTATAGTCAATAAATGCACCTATTTACATTTACAATATAATTTACAGGGTACTTTTAGCATTTGCAGCTAACTTCCTGGAACTGTTTTGAGGCTCCACGATTCGCCATTGCTGTGGGAAAAAAAAAACGTCCATTAGACGGAAATGAGGTGACTCTCTTTACATGACTCTACCCAACATATTGGAAATACATTGCCAATATGAAGAAAGTGTTGTGCGGTGCAGCCTGCACCACTTTGTGTTCCTATTTGTTCTGTGTAGAAACACACAGAAAGGGCAGCGAGTGAGTGTTTGCTGAATTTGACACAAAAGTGTGTTATCTCACAATCGTTGACCCTCTGTTGATGCGTGATGTGAGGTTTGGTACGGGTGGGATTGAGTAGCCTTGCGAGACCATGATCTCGCAAGCTTCAAACCGACTCGCTGTGAGAATCAGTCTGGAGAGCTTGAAACCATAGGGACTGAGACTGATTAACTGAACTGACCAATCAGCTACGGGCGTGGTTCAGGTGTGATGACAGCGAAGGTGACTTGAAAACAACTTTACAAAACCATGACAGACAGATGGATCATCCAATCAACTGCCAAGTATGTTTTGAAAGTGCCTGCCCTTAACAAACAATGTTGATGGACGGCTATCCCTCTGATGTGTCTGGTTAGGTATTACGTGCCTCAGTCTGAATTCTCTAAGTACTATTTTTAATATTTCACTGAAGGGCGAGAGTTTAGGATATCCCCAGAATTCTAGGTGTGGATGCATGGCACACAATGTGACTGTAGTGAATACATATTGACCTGTTTTTTTACTAATTTCTGTTTTTACTGAAAATGGTTCAATGCCCTGGCATTCAACTGACATTTTCTTCTTCTTCTTCTTTTTAATAATCTGTTACTGTCTGTGGACAAGAAGGAATCTTTGTCTCCAGGTACTTAAGGTTATAAAACGATTGCGTCAGTCTATAAAGAAGCCTGTGCGTCTAAGTAACACACTATTAGTACTGTATGTGATATGTACATATTTAAGTACGTAGTGCATAATAGGACATTCAGTTTGTGCCGGTTGTGATGTGTGTGTGTCTGTGTATGTGCGTGCGTCCGTCTGTGTGTGTGTGTGCACGTGTGTGCATGGGTGTGTGAGTGTGCGCATGCGTGTTTGTGTGTGTGTGTGTGTGCATGTGTGCGTGTCTGCATGCGGGTGTGTGTTTAAGTGTGTCTGTGCGTGTGTCTGTCTGAGTGTGTGCATGCGTGTGTGTGCGCGTGCGTGCGTGTGTGTCTGAGTGTGTGTGTGTGTGCGTGCGTGCGTGCGTGTGTCTGAGTGTGCGCGTGCATGTGCGCGTGTGTGCGCGTGCATGTGTGTGTGTGCGTGTGTCTGAGTGTGCATGTGCGTGTGCCTGTGTGCATGTCTGTGTGTGCGTGCATGTGTCTTTGTGCATGTGCGTGTGTGCATGTCTGTGTGTGTGTGCACACATGAGCCTATAATCCTGATCAGGATGGCAGCCATGCCTGGGTAGCCACTGATTCCTCCATTCAACCCAGAGGTGTGCACCACCAAGGCACCGGTGACCTCTGCCGTGGTCCTCCATGCGTGGCTGTGTCCCTCCCTCATCTACACCGCCCGGAACAAGCGCAGACGAGCCAAGCCAGTCACACTCCAGTGCTATGGCTGCACTACACTCATAAATCCATCCCTGCCTATAAAAACGTCCCACAGTCGAAACAGAGAACACTGGGAGGCATAATGGATGAATGGCCGCTTTATAAACGTGTTCAATGACAGGTTCACCTCTCAGATCAGAAGAATACATCTGTATGCTGCAACATGAGGGCATCATTACTAGACTGCTCCATAGCTATTCTCAATTAGAAAGTGACAGTGTGTCAGCACGCCGTAATCATTTACGACGAGCTGACACAGTGTTTGTCATACCAGTGGTTAATGGGAACAGTGGGCTGATTTTATAACTTCACCAGTGTTCTACTTGAATCATATTTATTCATGACAATCCTGTTATACATAATCCATTGCTATTCCTGTTTGACTGTGTCCAAGGCTGTCTCCTACTGGCCCTCATTTACAAGCCTCCTCTCCTTTCTCCTGTACAACTGTGGAGAAAAATGAAAATAGAAATATAAATCAGCATGCCAGAGGCTAGGATATCATACCGTTTAGACAAAATGACAGTTTGCAAAGTCGGAAGTGATTCCGGAAGCTCCAACCGACAAAACCAATATACAGTAAGGCTAGCGTAGAAAGTCTACTGTAGTTAGCATTAAGTCAGGACAGCTAGCATTGAAACAAGCCACCTTATACTGTAGCTACAGTAATATATCAATCTAAGAGGACATTTGACATTTTCAAGGACAACAGTCGAGTCAATTTTATTTATATAGCCCTAAATCACATTATATAGCCCTTAATCACATTAACTACATTTCACATGGAAACAAACAACACCCCCTTAACCTGCTCCTCCCCAACAGTCAACTGTCAGAGAGCTGTTCTCGGACCCAGACAGTGATGTTTCTCTCCTTCCATGTTTATAATGTTTATTAACATTATGAGAACCGTTGTTATGAACGTACCCCGAACCTCCAGCTTGCACTCCACCTCGTCTACCCCAAGGTCGTTGACGGCCCTGCAGGTGTACTTCCCTCCGTCAAACAGGCCCGGCTTGCGGATGTTCAGGGTCAACACACCCTGGTGATTTTGCATCAGGAACTTGGGATTTTCCCCGATGATCATCTGATTCTTCATCCAGATGATCTTGGGCTGGAGAAAACAACAAAGAAAAGATGGGGTGGTGGACTGTGTTTGGTGGAGCAGCGAGAGAGCACACAGATTGAGAATGTCGAGGGAGTGGACAGAACGGAGGGTGAAATTGGGTCAGAGTTTGGGGCTTGACAAATCTCTGACGGCTCGTGAAAATGAGACCATGTTCAAACATCTGCCTTCTCCACCTGGCGATCAGTCCATCTCCAGGCGTAAAAACACATCCCCACGTTCATGCCATCAAAATCTCACACGACCGGCTTTACACACACTCATACAGACCCTTTCTAATCGAGAAAAGTACAGAATATCTTTCTAGACCACAGTTGAACGTATTGAGTCCTCCAGCATTGTTAATAATACTACACAGATGTAGCCACAAATTATCTTAAAATATCAGAAAGTGCTTACAGCAAACAATATAATACATAGACAGATTCATTAAACCAAACCATGCAAAGATTTCTTCATAAACCTTTAAATGTTAAGTTGCCCTACATCAAGTTGCCTTAGAGACCTGATGAACCCATTGATTATTCACACAGAGGAAGAAGCTTGATGAAACATAAGTTTTATTGTATAAAAGTATCAAAAATAATGTTATAAGCATAGAAACTAGAAGACATTCAAATGTCTAGTGTATGGTCTGTGCTCCTTGTCTGAATATTTTAAATCTTAATGATCATGTCCTGAATAAATTACACTTCATGTAAAAGGCATAATTGTTTATAATATGTGGTCAATCAGCCTGACAGAAAAGGTTGAAGAATAAAACTGTGCGGCATTTGTGATCATTGATTATCTGGCCTTGTGAACAACAGGAATATTTTCTATGAAAGTATTAATTAATTATTACTTTATTATTATTAAATATAGCCAGCCATAATATGAAAATCTAGCATCAGTTGAATAAAATGAAAAATTCTGGAAAAGACTGGGATTAATCCATGTCCTATAAACGGCCCATTAAAACTGTTAACCATCAAAACGTTTTGTGGCAACTCGTTATCCTATCCCTACAGAAGAGTAATATATAAAACATTGTATAATTATTGTTATAATATTGTTATATACACATTTACAATCTTGTACTATGATAAAAGGTCAGTACCTTGGGGAAGCCGCGCACAGCACAGCTAATGGCAGCAGAGTAGCCTGCAACAACACACCTGTCCACTAGAGGTGCTGTGAACTTCGGGGACCTGCTCATGTCTATTTCTATGTAGGGCTGTGGATTATACATCAAGCCTGAAATAAAAGACAACATAATTTAACTGATTGGTTTTGGATGTTAATAGAAGGGTCCACCTCATTCTCAAAGTTCAGTCAATTACAGAGCGTGTCATACATTTTAGATCACATGCAAAGTCACTATTAAATAATAATGTCAATATACGTATATAACATATGTCAGCATTTATCTGGGAAAGATGGGCATTTTAATTATCTACATCAAGGCATTATCTCAACCAAGTTATTCCTGTTTAGGCGAGTAACGCAATGAATACAGAACCAAACCCAGGGCATTGGGTTCAGTCTATTGGTTTACAGGTGCCTGCTGGCTGGTTAGGATTATTAGCCAATTGCACCTCACAGTGAACAAAGTAATGATGTAACTCTAATGTCATTACGTGACCCAGACCGCACTGCATTAAGCTTAATAACGCATAATGTAATGTCGTAACACCGAAGCGGAACATAATTTCCCGTTGCACAGTGCTGCGTGCGGGGTGGGGCCTAATTGAACGGGACACACTCGGCACAACAGCTACCGTGCCGCAGTTTGTGGCGGTGGACGGGGAAGGTTATGATTATCACCAGTTTTGGTTATGATGGCGGTGTTCTTGCTGATGCCGGCCTCGTCGCTGAGGCCACAGATGTTTTGGCTGAACACGCGGAAGGAGAACTCGTTCCCCATGACCAGGTCAGACACGGTGCAGCTGGGCCTACGGTTGTGCTCATACACCGTGAACCATTCCTGATGCGAGAGAGAGAGGGAGGTGTGGAAAGGATAGAAGGGGAGGGAGAGAGGGAGAGAGAGAGAGAGAGAGAGAGAGAGAGAGAGAGAGAGGAAGAGAGGGAGTAAAGCGACGGACCCAGAGAGGCTTAAGAGGCTTACAGAGAAGAGCTGAGATGTAATTGAAGCGGTGGACAATGCTATCCCCAGCAGACATGTCTCCCCCCACACACCCCTCCCCCCCAAACACCCGCTTCCAGCACCCACCAGCACCCTCCGGCACCCCAGCTCTACTGTACATCCAGATTTCAATTAGAACACCACCTATTATTCACCAGGACGATATGTCCTATAGTAGACCCCACCCCCCCCACCCCCCCCCACCCACCCACCACACACACACACACACACACACACACACACACGCGCACACACGCACACGCCTCACCTTAGTTTTCATGTCAGCTTTCTGGATGGTGTAGCCTGTGATCTCACAGTTGCCGTCGTCCTTGGGGGGCTTCCACTCCAACGCGGCGTTGAAGCCCCAGATGTCAGTGACACGGACAGCAATGGGAGGACCGGGTTTCTCTGGAGAGACGGCAGCAGAAGGATGGGAGGTGCGGGGGAGTGGGGGGAGGGAGGGTGAGGCGTTGTGGGATGCGAGCGGGGGGGAGAGTCGTCATTAGGCAGGGTATGAAAAACACGAGTTAGCCTGTGGAAGTCAGACATACAGCTAGACAGAAGAAAAGCAGGTATGCCGGGTTTGGAGAATGGGGGGTCATAGAAGTAAGTTAAAGGTGTAGTCGGCTATTGCAAGCTAATTGTAAGATGCTGTAATACACTTTTTGTCATAATCAGCTAATATCTCATTTCACAATACCGTTCCATGTGAGTGCTAAAAATATGATGGGTACTATCATAGTACTCCGTAAGTGGCTCCGTAAATAGGAACATAAACCAACAACAACAATTCCGCTTGGCTTCGCAATGCGTTTCAATGTTTTAGGGTTGGACGATGACAATTTCTGTAACTATTAGCGATTTTGCTGTGCTGTTGATACTGTGGCCAGTTGAAATCAGTGACCAAATGGTTTTACATGATACATGATAATCTCTCGAAGAGCCATATGTGTCATTTAATATTCTGTAATAGTCATTACAACATGGCTATTTTACATAAACATTTTTTTTAGTTTAGAATAGAATAGAATAGAATACAACTTTATTAATCCCCCTTAGGAGCAATTCATCCTCTGCATTTAACCCAT
>JAODLL010006478.1:0-32473 GCA_026546735.1 Forbesichthys agassizii
AGTGTACCTGCACCCCAGCTCTGAGCCTGACTCCACCTTTAAAGTGTACCTGCACCCCAGCTCTGAGCCTGACTCCTGACTCAGCCTAGCACTGTGGCACAGCAACCTGAAGACCCTAGATCCATTCCTTTGATGATTTCCACCCACGTCCCATTTCATCATTCCCTTTGTCTTGAGGCACATGGCTCTCACCTCATTTCCCTTCTCTTGCTCTTATTTTCCCTTTAATATCTCATCTGGATCGCCTACAGCCACAGTGTCGGGAGCCTCGCTGCTATTTATGCACTCCCGTGGCTGCCGTTATAAATTCTGCTCCTTCACACATATAAACCCCATCAGTCTGTTCTTCCTTCCCCTCTCTGCTGTCTGTGTGTCTTGTCTTCCCAGTAATGTCATACATGGGTGAGATAACGTGTATGTGAGCAGCTCAGAGCGGAGCGTAATGCCCGTATATCTGAGTTTGAGCTTGGCGTGTTATACTGTGTAATTCTGTGATGGAAATACGAGAGCTAATAGACTAGAATGAGACCATGGGGAGACCCTGTTATTGTTAGTAAGTTATGTGTTGGATGTTGGGGAACCGCTTCATTTGAACAGCTGTCTTAAAAGTTCTAGGGCGACAGTGGTGCAGTGGGTAGAGCGAGTCGACAGGTGATCCAGAAGTCGCTGGTTTGAACCCCGCTAAATCCTCACCAAGTGTTGAGGTGTCCTTGAGCAAGACACCTAACCCTAACTACTGCCGGTGGTCAGGTGTCTCCTTGCACAGCAGAAATCACTGTGTGTGAGTGAATCTGAGGCAATACTGTACAGCGCTTTGAGTGTCTAGAAGGTTAGAAAAGCGCTACATAAATGCAGTCCGTTCACCATTTAATACAATTGGCATTATGATTACAGGCTATGGCAATAATTAAGTAGCTCAATGGAGTTTGACACAGAGGTGTTGCTGTGGTTCACATAACTACAGACAAACCAGTATAGACAATAGCGAAGCAACACATCAAGCATCAATTGAGGTGCGAATACGTGAAATCTAAATGAAATGTACCCATATTCTCCTATGACTAGACCCTCTATAGCGTTACAGACCACCACTAAAATGACATGATGTTGTTTCCTAGTTCAGTGTTAACCTTAAAGATCATGACTGATGATGAGAATGATGAAGCCCAGTTTGCTCTGGCCATTTGTTTGTAAATACAAACTCACCAAATGCTGCTGAGAACTGTTTTAAGTCAGCATTGATGTGTTTGACCAATGCACTTTTATTGGGTTCTCATCAACCCTGCCAGAATAATTAAATGCAAATCAGGACACAGAGTGGCTCTCGGCAGCAGAAAATAAACAAAGATTTAATAATTATAGAAAAATAGAGCGTTGTAATGAATTTTAATAGAGCAAAACGTGAACGCTTTTGGTCTAATTTTGCTCTGAAGGCTGACGTAGAGAGCTCAGACAAATAAATCAATCATGCATGGCCTGGTGTCAAACAGCCAATTTACCCCACAACAGTACACTACAGAAATATCATTGTGGCCTCAGATTGATCATGCTGTTGGTACTGTTGGAAATTAATGTTATAAACTCAAAACAACCATTTGTCCTTTCCCAGAGAGAAATAATGGGCAATATTGTGGGGAAATCCGTGTACCTCCCCATTGATTTGCATAGAACGCTGGATCGTTGATCTGTATAAATAGTGAAAAGTGCCCCTCCACCTTCCAAAAAAAAGTGTCTCTGTTAAATAATTGTATCTCTGATAGCAATGGTAAACTGTCAAGACAACCATAAAAACATGGGTTATATTTCTGTGGACTGGGGCAGAGCTTCTGAGGGTGTTTGTTTTGATTTGAGCTCTTATAGCAAGCGTCTCGAGAATGACTGACGCTGACTTTGAATTTAACAAGTTGTTGTTGTTAAAGGAATAGTAAAAATGCTTGCACACTTGCCTTGAAGATTTCTAGATTTGAACAGACTTTTTCCAAATGAGTCATTGGTTCACAAAACATTTACAAGACGTAATGTCCATTACACGTACTGGTTTGGCATGGCTTGATTTGACTTGACTTGAGCACGGTCATTACAACAACGTGTTTTCATTACAACTGAGGACATGCTCATCTTGTGTCAAGGACTTCTAAAAGTAGTGCCCTCTTTAGCACACTTACTATTGTTGAAAGGTACCGATCTGGAGGGAGGTATAAAAGGAACTATTAACTAATTCGCTGTACTAGACATGAATATGTTCAGTCATCTAAACGGGGAGAAAATTAAGGGGACAAAATTAACAACACAAAGCACACATCCAAGTCAACCAGGGAATGTCTTCAGAAAAGGAGGATGAAAGTCTTGCATGGCCCAGTCAGTGGCCAGAACTGAATCCCACAGAAAACCTGTGAGAGAACCTAGAAAGTGCTGTGGACAGGAGACGTATGGTGCTCTAGATATATCTGCCTATTCACTATATATGTATTTGACTGACGTACTTTGCAGGGGGTGGGGGGCATATTAGTACTCTCTAACCTGACATGCCAGAGGAATTGTTGTCACAAGTCCATCTGGGGAGCCGTACATTGTGAATGGCTGTACTTTCAAAAAAATACTTGGCAGTTGATTGGATGAATCATCAGGTCGTTTTCGCTGTTGGCACCATGATCGGCACACCTAAACCACGCCCGTATAGCTATAAACACCACGCTGATTGGAAAACCACGCTCGTATAGCTATAAACACGACGCTGATTGGAAAACCACGCCCGTATAGCTATATACACGACGCTGATTGGAAAACCACGCCCGTATAGCTATAAACACGACGCTGATTGGAAAACCGCGCCCATTTAGCTATAAACACGACGCTGATTGGAAAACCACGCCCGTATAGCTATAAACACGACGCTAATTGGAAAGTTCAGTCGCTACTCGGACACATTCAAAATGATTCCGAGGCTTTCCATACTGATTCTCAAGGGGAAATTAAACTGAAGCTCGCGAGATCAGGATGGTCTCGCGAAGCTAAGTACTCACTAGCAAACTAGAATTCCAATTATGCTTTATAGTAGGTCCAAGGTGAACAGAACAGAAAAAAATATAATCCAATCAAAAGGCAAAAGCCTAATTTGCTCAAATGAGACAGGTGTACGGACATGGAAGGCAAAGCTCACTGGTTCAGGTAACAAGAATGAGTAAAAAACAAAGAAAAACTAAAGGAATAATGAGTAAAGCTGTGGTAGGATTTGAGATTTGAGGCGAGAGCGAGAGACAAAAATGAGAGAACGATTTAAAATAAACAGCCCAAAAACCCACCAAATCCTCATCTTTTGCCTCCCTCTAAGGTCGACTCCGACACAAACCTGATGCAGCTGTGTGAGCACATTCATATGACTGACAGGCAAGGTAGATTTGTCAACATTTTTTGGGAAACTTCCAAAATATGAATCCATTTATATTTAGACCTACCTATAAATAGCCTTAGGGGCTATCAATCAGAGCAGATATTCTCACAGAGCATTTTAGATTTATGTGACGGATGTATGGTATTTCTAACAAATTACATCATATGTACATACAGTAATGTAGTAGCTCTAACTTTATTTTGGTGGACCGCTACACTGAAAAAAATGGCTTTTCAAAAATAAGTAAGAATAGTATTAATTCAAGGTCATATTTGCTCATAATAAACAAATACATCTGCCAATGGAACAAGTAAACATTTGCTTGGTAAGATGTCTTTAAATAAGACATTACATCTGGATAGAAGAGCTCTTGTTAGGTAATTGTGTCTTATATTAAATGTAGTTAGATATTTTTACTAGAAATTAGACAAATATACTTGGCAAGATTTAGATTTTTTTGTAGCCTGATAACATACAGGGCAGTAGATCCCCGACCAAGGAGGACCCCTGACCTAAGAGTTGACAGATCTTCAGACATAAACATACATCCAGATAAATATAATGAATACATAATTCAGAGGGTATTGTCGAATCAATATTTATTTATTATTTTGTTCTCAGTGACCCGAAAAAACTATTGTAAGCAGGCAATCATTTCCCCTGTCTAATTCATGAAAGGGAAACTGAATTCCCTCCATTGTTAAAGCCGCTGTTGACACAGGGGCTTTTGTTTGTGTAAATGTGACTGATCCAGGCTTTTACACCCTCTACATAGTGTTTCCATTGTCAGTGTTAGAGAATGACAAATAGCACATTCTTCTTCAATATTCTATTGATGGGGAGGGTAGCGCTAAAATAGGTTTGTGTTTACTTTAAACTGTGTGAAATATTTATCACATACAAGGTAATATTTATTCCAGCTCATCAAAGCCAGTTTAAACCAAGTATAAATCCTACACAATGTCTCTTAACATGCAAACAGCAAAACAATTTCAACTAATAATATAAATAATAATACATGTAATTTCAGGATGCCTTTTTCAAACACTCAAGGACATCTTACATTGCACATAGGTAAATATAAAGACCTATATAAAACATTTGGTTAAGATACAGTACTACAGTTTTGAACTTTTGACTAAGGCAGGAACAGAAACAATATACAATTGAGTTAAAAAGATTTGGGAAGTATATACAAAATATAATAATTATACATGCTTATTAGGAGGGCAAATGATAAAAGTGAGAGTGGAACAGAAGGTAAAATGCTAAAGGCAACCCTGAACTATAGTAGCATGTCGTACGTGCAGGGGAAAGGCCTTCCAGAGTCTCAGGGCAGAGAAGCCGAAGAGAGAGGTGGAATGGGGGACGGGGAGGGGGGTGGTTGACGAGAAACGAAAGGGAATATATGCCAGTAGAAGGTCAGAGAGGTATAGGAGGGAGCCAGATTGTGGAGGGCTTTGTATGTGAGGAGGAGAATCATGATACTTACACAACACAGCTGATACAGACATGTACAGGAATCCAATGTAGTTGCAGGATTCTGGCAGCAGAGTTAAGTACGTAATAAGACAATGTGCGGCGGCATATCGGCTACCAGTTAAAGGATGAGTATGTCATTTGCTTCAGAAGCACATTTAGTCATATTTCTTGAAATTCTCTTTACACCCCGATAGCAATGACTAAATTAAATGCTCTGACAATACGATTAGAAATATCCGTCATCTGTCAGAGTCGCAGGAATGTGAAAACCATGCACAGTCATAAAGTTCGGTCCGAACGCAGCCCTAGTCTCCCGTGATGCTCACAGGGGTCACGTCAATGACTTCTTGCATGTATGGCCTACACTTTTAAATGTGGATGTTTATTTGATTTCTTTTTACAAAAACTATTTAGAATGAGCAATAATTGAAACTTCAGTACAAACCCTTTTTCGTAAGGCTATAACCTAAATGTAATTCTGCTTTTTATTTGTGTGTGTGCCAGCTGCCTCTGGTTGGCGCACGTACACCCTGGCACACCCATGGCTACGCCAGTGGATGGTATCATAATTGTGGGACCTGTGTGCGTGCGTACGTGCGTGTGTAGATTGGGAACACCAGCATGTCAAACAGAAAAACACGAGCTAGCCACCTTCAAATGCGAAATAAGAGGCTCTGACAGCAATTGGTGTAGTGTAGCTATTGTTGTTTTCTCATATGCTATCAGCTTGAATAGATATTTTTTAATCCTTGTGAAATTAGTCAGCCGCTCGCATTTCTGACCTCAAACACCATTCTTGTTGTTAAATGGTGCTTTAAGAAGTCAGTGAGCATACAAGGACAACAGGCTTATTAATATTCTTTTAATAAACGCTGAACGGCTCTTTTATAATTGATCCACTTTTGACTCTGCAAAGTTATTTTAGATGCGTTTTGTGCCAAGCGTGTCTGCTTCAGTAAATGGGAAAACTCTCTCTGTCTCTGGGGAGTATATACTGAATATTTATCTCAGAGAATCTGAGAAGGAGAATTGAATAAGGCCAGCTTCTCTCTGTTCTGACAGACTGAAGGGCTGACCTTTCAACCAAATACTGGAGACAGAGAGAGAGAGAGGGAGAGAGAGAGAGAGAGAGGGGGGGAGGGAGAGAGAGAGGGAGAGAGAGGGGGAGGGAAAGCGAGAGAAGGAGAGAGAGAGAGGGTGAGAGAGAGGGGGAGAGAGAGAGGGAGAGAGAGAGAGAGAGGGAGAATGAGAGAGAGGGAGAGCGAGAGAGAGTCTCAGTGTGCTAGTGTGTGCAAAAGAGCATACACTTCACACCTCAACATGCCAGAACGGATTATATTTTGGCACTTTTCATGTCCAATGCTTTTCCTGGCTGACAATGATGGCCGACGGTGGGACTCCACCTGGTCTGCTTTGCTGTATATTAAAGGCAAGGTTAGTCATTCTCGAGAGCGCTTGCTGTCTTTAAGCTCTAATCAAAACAAACTCCCTTAGAAGCTCCGCCACCACACATTGAAACACATTGCGAAGCGGTGCTCGCCACCAAATGTTCTTCTGTAGAAGTACCAGATAATTTTTTCCAGCACGCACAGAGAATGGTGGATAGGAGAAATGCGAGAAGATCCATCCATCCATCCATCCATCCGTCCATCCATCCATCTTCATCCGCTTATCCAGAGTCGGGTTGCGGGGGCAGCAGCTCCAGCAGGGAACCCCAAACCTCCCTTTCCCGAGCCACATTGGAAAGCTCCGATTGGGGAATCCCGAGGCGTTCCCAGGCCAGTGTGGAGATACAATCTCTCCACCTAGTCCTGGGTCTTCCCCGAGGCCTCCTCCCAAACTGGGCAAGAGGCCTCGCCAGCCTTCTCGCCTGTGCGAGAAGATATTTGGTGAAATACAATTGCAATCGCAGACTACACATTTGAAGTCAGCCGTGTGCGTGGCTGAGCTGAAGCTGTTGCCTCCATCCGTGTTTGCCATGAGATTGAACGTGTTTAATAATTAACTGACAGTTGGCTCATGGTTAATGGAATTATATAGCGCTCTTAGGGAACGCATTAAAGAGAGTGAGATTATGATATTTCTAACCACTATACACTATCATAGTACACTATGAATGATGCTAGTAAGCAATGCAACAGTGCACTGCAAAAACTATATCTAACTTAGTGTGATAATCTTGTTTTTAGATTTAAAATCTAGTTGGACTTGTTTCTAATATAAATGGCTGTGACTTTATTTAAGTATATGTGCACTTGGTTTAAGAAATATTATCATTTCACTTACTGCACTGGCAGCCAGATTTCCTTGTTTTAAGCAATAAGCAAGCTCATAACTAATATATGTACTTATATTTGGCAATTTTTGCAGTGTGGTCTATTACAGTGTAATTTCTATATTTTACAATGAAAAGCCCTAATACTTGTGTGTGTGTCTGTTAATGGTGCGTTTCTGTGTAGGTGATTCTCACAGCAGACACATTCGTCTACAACAGGAGGAATGTGTCTGCTACACTGCCTGAGTTTGTCTCGCTGGTCGTGTTCCTGGCAGGGTAGGGTTTAAGTGGCTGTACGCAAGCGCACACACGCATACAGTACACACACACATATCTTCAGTACATCGTGCTGGACGTTTTTCTTTACTCGCTTGATAGTGTGTGAGCTTTAGTTTACGTCAGACTCAATTTCCCCACTCCACGAGGGATGATTGACAGTTCCTGATAGTTACTTGGTGAAAGGAAGCTCTGTGGGAAAGTTATATCCAATTTCTTTGGCCTTTGTTGTTATGTCCCTTTGAGTGTTTCTGTGTACACCTACAAGTTAAACTACTGTAGTTCTTTTTAGATAAAGAAAAATAAAATATATATTTATACAAATAAAATAATCTTTAAACCCCATTTTCAAAATAGTTTTTTTTTAAATGCTACTAAACAGTATTTTAAATGCTACTAAAAATGAAACAGAGTGAAGTGTAAATTAAATTACAACCTGTAATATATTGGAAACTATACATTATCTGACATTTTACCTTGTGACTTTTCAGTCAATTTACACTAATTTCAAAACTGATAATTTCAACACACTCAAAAGGTTAGTTCAGTTGTGTTTACCACTGTATAACATCATAACATTTAATTTACTTACACTTATTAAATGTGTGGGCACTGAAGACACCCATTTCAGATGTTTATCAAGTAGAATTGACCTCCAAAATGTGTATGATTGTGGATTGTGCTTAGGGTATCTTACTTAGCATGAGCAAATGCACTATGCATTTATTATTATTATTTAGTAATAATACATATTATTTGAGTGGAAATCTAATTGGAAGGTGGGTGGGTTAGCTTGCAGGGGTCTGCCGACAAGGCAGAGGAGAGCTCGTTAAGCCAGTGTCAATCAGACGTAATTCTCTTAATACCCTGTTTCTCCTCCATTCAATCTACTACCTAGAAGACACACACACACACACACACACACACACACACACACACACACACACCCACACACACACACACACACACACCGTGTCAATCAGACGTTTAATACCCTGTTTCTCCTCTGTGCAGTCTACTACCTGAAATACACACACACACACACACACACACACACACACACACACACACACACACACACACACACACACAGTGTCAATCAGATGTTTAATACCCTGTTTCTCCTCCGTGCAATCTACAACCTGACCACCTGCTACCAGAGGCAGGTGGTCAGGTGGCTTGCTGAAGACACGCACACGCACACACTCACACACAATGTCAAACAGACATAAGACTCTTAATACCCTGTTTCTCAACCGTGCAGTCTACTACCTGACTACCTGCTACAAGAGGCTTGCTGAAGACACACACACAATGATACAATGCCTCCCTCTCTTGTGACAGGCACAGGGGAGGTTGAGCTGATAGGGCTAGGGGCGGGGTGGGGGGGGTCTACACAATGCCACATCCACCCCTGTCCGGGCAATAGTCCCGGGCTTGTTTTACCTCTCTGTTTGAGGACACAAAGAAGGCTTTTATGCGTAAAACCCCTCTATTACACTCCACTATAACCTGCTTGTCTGTAGCCCCCTTCAAGCTAGGACGAGAGGGGGCCCGGACACTGGATTATACAGGTTTGGCATTGGAAAACGGTTAACACAAAAATAATGTTCATTTTAAGAGAGAGGACACTCTGTGCGGAGGACAGAGATAGTCCTCTCTGAGTGCTAGTGCACGGCTCCTGAGTTACCCTGTGTTTGCCTGACTATTATATAAAGAGGTGGATACAGGCTGAGGTGGATTTGAGCTCTAATGTTGAAAGCATCAAACGGTGTCTTTCTTCACAGGTGTGCACGTGTGTCACTAATGTGTGACTCCTGAATTAATAAGTAATTATTACTATCAATATTAATTAATACTAGTTAATAGCCTATGAATGCATGGACTCTGTGGACTGAGTCCGGGTGAGCAGGTATTATTCTATACTTTACACGTTGGACAGCTCAATCTATGTTGGTGGTATGACTTATCAGTTCACATTCACGTCTGCAGACATATTTTGTATGAGTTCAAATGCATGCTAATTAAACTATCTGCAGAGTGCTGCTGTAAGCAAACTATGGATTATTTTACCTTGATCTAATTGTGAAGACATTCACATTTAATAATCCTAATATTGTGTTTTAGTTATTGTCCACAATCACACTGAAAAAGGAGATTTTATCTTCTTAACGATAAAATCTGATTTAGAGGCATGCTAATAGTTTGTGTACATTTTGAGAGACATCTAATTGAGGAGCACATTTCCAAAACTCTCAGTCCATTGGGACGGCTGTAGCGAAAATCGTGTTTTAGCTTTCTAGCCTTCTGTTCAATGTCATCATCAGCATACCATAGGCTGAACATTGAACATTCATTTGCAGATTAAGGAAGACCTTAAAAGGCATAAAATGGCAGCCTGGTGTAACCAGACCTAAAATTCACTTCATGAATAGTGTGTTAACAGTCGTTGCCTCCTACTGTTCGTAGACCTCTGGTTTATTTTGAAACTATTGGACAGCATTTTACCAATTGGTTTTTAAAATTGCCTCTCCTCCTAGCTAACCTTTTAGAAACGTCATCGCGCTTGCCGTCAACGTCATCGCACTTGCCCACCCTGATTGGTCTCTGATTGGCTGTGAAAACGCTGATGCAAACAGGGTCTCTAGATTATAATCTCAGCTAAATACATTGATCTGAGAGCAATATAGTGCGGAGCCAGGCTACCATTTATCAGAACTTGTATTGACATTGGCTGCTTGTTCTTTTTAGATAATGAAATCACATTATGATGAGGACTTTATGTGACCAATGTAATGCCCTCAGGCATTATTAAACTGCAGTTCAACAGGAAGCAAAGTCTTATAATTACAAAAACTTTAATTCATTTCCCTTTATAAAACGACTTTCCAGATTTAGAAAGGGAAATTATTAATTAGATGATAACAAACTGTTGACTGTCTGTTTTTAATGCAGATGCTTATAGAAAAAAACCTGATAGAAATCATGATTTTTGATGAATACTTAGCTGGTATACAAGAACATACAGTATATCTGATTATTTTGCTTATTTCTGGTTTTGAATTATGTGTTGAGTGAAAATTGCCAGAAGAGTGGTGCATTTATCAATAGGCGTACTAAAGTTATCAGTGAAGAAGTGCTACACGCCATTTTAACTGATGGCGAACAACATAATTATTCTGGATTAAGGAAAAGTGATGCATCTGTCAATGTCACTTCCTCGGACCTGGGACTCCTGTGGCGTCTGTTAATGCTACAATTGACAGAACACTCTTAATTTACTAACTTACAAAATGCTTTTTTAACCCGGGCCGACTGGATAAGCGGATGAAGATCGATGGATGGACAAAACGCTTTAAATCATTCTGATGTGTTAGTTCTTATGTTAGTTCAAGGTGTAAATTATTATACATATTAATGCTAAATTTGGTTTGCCTACCATCCCTTATTGCATCTTAACCGTCCTGGAGGGGTGGATTCCTCCCTCTGTGGTCCCTTCCCAAGGTTCCTTCCCTTTTTATTCCCCCATGTGTTTCTTATGGAAGTTTTTCCTTGCCCGGGGGAGGAGCAGGTTAAGGGGGTGTTGTTTGTTTCCATGGGAAATGTAGGTTGTAAAGCCCGTTGAGACTGCAATGTGATTAAGGGCTATATAAATAAAATTGACTTGACTTATGTGTATTGAGTAAGTTTTAGGTGTTTTAAAAATAACGGTTGGTCGTTTTTTAATACAAAATGTTCTATGGTGCGCTCAGACAGTATTTTACTATTATATTGTTTTATTTATTTTTTACAGATTCTGTATTTTAGGCTTTTTTTCCGATTGACTGCGTAGCCTAAACTGTTTGCATAAATCATGTTTTGGCTTCCCCAAGGCCTGAGTTCTTCTTTCTTCCGTCCACTGAGGTGTAACATTGAATTTGACTGTTACAGTTGAAGTATCTGCGTCGTAGAGAATGGTGGTAGCACCCGTGGCATTTTATGCGTTGGGACTTAATTCGCTGCTGCACAGTTCACAGTCAGTCACTGCACATTAAAATAGCTGTTTCAGTTCAATGTGCCACATGGGTGAACCCATTTAAAATTAAAATGGTTAACAGGCGCTAATGCAACAAAGGACCAGTGTGCCGAAAAATATACCAACCAACGAACCGACCAACCAACCAAACAATGTGCCCAAGCACCATTGATATTACCACTTACCACACTTATATTACCTTCTTTATGGCCATTTACATCTTCTCTAATTCATTACGATAGCTATTAAAGTTGTCTTCACAAGGAACCTATACTGAAATCAATGTAGGGCTAACTATACAGGACTGGGCCAGTATACCTTGCCATATCGCACAGTCACGCTTAATTAGGTTTTGTTTAATTTTAGCCAGCATGCTCCTATTCATAGCCCACATCACAAGGCTCCCATTCCACATATCTCTATGGACAGAGTGTGTGAACTGTATTGAATGGAGTTCTATAATTAGGAAAGTGATTAGCCTCTCTGAAAGAGGGTTGCCTGCATTTACCAATCTAATGTGTACAATACTCGTTAGTGGTGGTTGGGGTTGGGGGTGGGGGGTTACCTGTGGCCTTAAATAATAGTGTGATGTTTGTCGTGTGCCGTTTATAAATTACAATAACGCCTGTAAAACATATTTACCGTTAACAACAGTTTAACATATCTGTTAATAGTAACGGCCAAATAGTGGAGTCTGTAATGTCGCCTCTGTTAACAAATTTCACCTTTAAACACCTCCTCCGTATGTCTCCGTGACGTGTGCTTCAAGCACAGGGCTTGCTTGGGATGCTTTGTTCGGGGATTTTTAATAAAGACCACGCGGTGTTGAACATCATAGTAGGACAGTCTAGGACCGATCTTTTAACAGTCTTACATCGCTTTGCCGTTTCTCCGGTCTGCACAGCAATGGGGGTTATTGACGATGACGATTTGGGAGGAGTTCAGATGGAGGGAGCGCAGGAAAGAGAGAGGGAGAGAGAGAGAGGGAGAAATATATTATGTGTGGAAAATGAGTCGGAAAGAGATCAAGTAGATGGGATCGGTGAGACTGGGAGAGAGACCGGGTAGTTGATCGGGACTTCGGGGTTTCAGTGCATCCCTCGTTTGCTACAGACGAGATGACGCCCTCACCGAGGAGGTCGATGGCGAAGGCACTGCTCTGTCTTACTTTATCACTGCCATGTGTCTCGTAAGTAGCCTTCCAGTTTATGATTTGTCTCCCAATCTACGTACAATTCGCAACTGCATCAACTGTACATCGCAAGACGCTCCTTCTTACAGTTCTTAGAAAATGGAGGTTGGCTCAACTAACGTCGGATTAGACTACTATACAGTAGATGTGGTGTGGCATTCCATCGCTCCAGTATAGGCTATACCTCTGTCTGAACTGTTGGTTGAGCTGAGCAGTGCTTCTACACTGGCATTTTTAAGTAGCCTACTACAGGGTTCAGTTTAGCTTGTGTTACAACTATGCCTTCAGTGCACAGTAGGCAAATGCCGATAAAATCTGTAAAAAAATAAAATAACAATAATAAGTGCATAGGAAGTCTTTGAATTTACAATATTTATGCTTTTATATAAAAATACTTACTGTAATAAGTACCTGAAGGCTACGTTATTCAAATTATCAGTCTGCCATCATAACTTATTTTATGCATTAATATATGTATCCAATGGTATCCAAATATCATTCAATAAATAAAACTAATATATATATAAAGGAATTTGATTCTTACAGCTTCTTACATGCTTTTTATTAGAAGAATAAACTTATTTTAGAGGTAAATTGACATTACATTTGCAAAGTAGGCCTGCTATGAAAGCATTGTGGATGACTTATCTATTGTTAAAAGACTTCACTTCACATGTACATATGTTTTACTATACCCTCAATAGGGATCCAAAGGATTACATTTTTATAATCCTCTATTATATTGCAGGGAAAATACAATAATAATAATAATAATAATAATAATAACAATACAACTCTAATTACAATGAATCTTAATTTGAACAGCTTGACATCACTATATATATATATATATATATATATACTTTATAATATGTTGCTTTTTGTTAGTTAATATTCAGTACTGTCATTACAACGGTTTGCTGTTTAGAAACCTGTGTGTTGCATTTTTTGTTGAAACCAAAGCAGAAGATTGTGTTCACTGTTGCTCAGGCATTGTAAACAGAGACAGAGGAGGTCTGCCTCTTACCAGGATAGACATAGGCATATTAATTGATACACAAATGAGATTCAAATGTTTTTTTACCAGATGCATTTATGTAGTTTGCTTTGGCAGGGCAGTTGAGAAAACAATGGCAACCTCAATCGACAACCTATAGGTTGTAGTGCTACAGTGCAAACCTTATCTAATTTCAATCACTTGCCTGTAAACGGACACTGAAAGATCAGCTGCTTGTGCCACATGCAGACCGTGACCGAGTCTAACGGATGTGAGGAACGTCAGCAGACATAGATTTGATCTGGTCTGTTGTAGAGTTATAGGTTAAAGGGTAAATGGACTGCATTTAAATCGCTTTTCCACCCTCCCGCCACTCAAAGCACTATACAGGAATGAATGCCTCGCTCACGTTCACACACACGTTCACACACCGCTGGTGATGTGAGCCATGGAAGGCTCTACCTGACCACTAGGAGCAGTTAGCGTTGAGTGTTTTGCTCAAGGACACCTCCACGAGTTAACCAGCGAGTTCTGAATCACCTGTTGCCTTGCTGTACCCACTGGGCTGCTGTCCCCGTGCTAGGTACTAGGTATAGTTTATGTATCCATGGAATTTGATTATGAATTCGATCATGGACGTAATGTTCCCATCTTAAAATATAAAGAATCAACTGAGTTCTGATATTCTGGTAATCTCTGCAGTCTTATAAAGGAAACAGCCCCATTGAAAAACAACCTCAGCTTTACCACAAATGTGTTTGTAAAATTCTCTGTATCCAAGACAGGTTGTAGGTTCGTGGCTGTAGTGGGTTATTAAGACGTTACTTGCTTCAGTATTCATTCATTCATTGCAGTGAATGGATTTGGTTATTAATAGAGAAGTGAGTGGATTGTTATTACAGCATTAACATTTCAGACATTTTTGGGTGAGTTAGAAATTTAGAGAGTTTTTTCAATTAAATTTATTTCAATTATTATCAATGGAGTCTCTAGAACGTGTTTAATTGGATTTTGGTCACACAATCACCACAGTTGGTAGAGATGGACAAATGGAATTACATTTCCAGGCTTTTCACTGGAGTCAAAAATGCACAATTGACACTAACAAAGTATGTCAATAATTGAACTCTTGTTTCTTTGGTACACTACATACATTTTACATTGTAAATATGTGAGTTGGTTCTGTGGTGTGACCTTTCTGCCAGGGATATTGGTGTCCTGGGAAAGATTAGAGTCGGCCTTCCAGACAGAATCCATCAAGAGTATTGAAACAAGAGATTAATTTCAAGATACAGTGAGGTTATAAAACAGTGGCTGAACATTTGAGAGCTCTCCAAGTCCACTACTGAACAACAGCTTGCTACTTCAGAAAACCCTCCTCAAATTACTTACACTCCCATGTAAGATTAATCTTAAAATCCCACGGTTTATATGACAGCATTATTAAAAAAAAAAGTAAAAATTGTTTTAAACATGCTTTGTGAGTTTGGAGATTGAGCCTGCTTTTAGAGGTCAGTAAATGTGTGACAACTAAACTCCGTAATGTCACAAAAATATGAAGTTATTGCTGTCTCACTGCAATAAGTACAATGCGGTCTTCCACTGTGTACATTATATCTGATTTGAGATATGGCTCGATGTTGCCTACCTCATCACATGTACACAATGGGGAAATTTTATCGTGGTTTGTTGGGATGTGGACTGAGGCCAGATTTTGCTGAAGCCTGCAGAAACCCGAGGCGTTAAGTTGAAAAGTGGCTTCATTCATTCCATTCCACAAACCTACATTTGCCCTCACCGTTTATTCCCTTCCACTGCCCCCTGCGGTCTGTTTCGCTCACCCATTCACACATACACATCTACAGGCTAGTATTTCTGTGTGTGCGTGTGTGTTTTCAATGTGATGGAATGCCTATTGCCATCACCTTCTGCAAATTAAGAGGTGTTAGCAGTAATAACATCCCAAATGATGTGTAACAGCCAGAACATACATAGTGTGCTGCTCTGACCTTTTGAAACAATCTGTTAATATTGTATCATAGAATAGAATACACACGATTGACTCTCTTTTATGTTGGAACAGTTATACAAACATTTGAGATTGTTGTGCTACAGCAAATGCTTTAAACTGCATCAACTGTTTTGAAGACAAGTCAAAAAGAACATATACAAATTGGTCACTAGTGAAGAATATACGTTTTAAACCTACATTTGCTTCATCATGGCCTTTTAAGAACTGAAAAAGCTCACAGGTCTGTTGGGAATAGTGGTTTACACGTCTATTAAAACTTAAAACCACTCTCTTGTCCCTGTGGCTGTCGAGCCCAATAACTCCTTACCGTTGCGGCGTTCCTGGTCAGACTGGGACCATAGAAAGACTTGCGGCATTAGATAGCGCTGACTTTGCAACATGACAATAGCAAATACTACTTATCCTCTGTTCATAGCTGGAAGACACTGAGAACAGGATGGCCATGAGTCTTTTTTTGACATTGTGCTGATTATAGTCCAACAGTCGGGTAATTGCAGCCCTGTGTGTGTGGGGGTGGGTAGTCTAGACATGAGTTAGGGGAGGAGTGGCCATGTAAATAATGTGAGCTCACAGAATTGACACGCTGTGTACACATATTGTATTGGAGGAGGTGTGTGTCGTTTCTGTGCATCTCTTGGTAAGAAGGTTCACGTGCGTCTGTGGGTGTCCATTGTCTGTGTGCGGAGATGAAATCCACTCTCTGGCAGGCGAGTGTACTTGGTGCTAGTCCAACAAGCAGCCACATTGTGCCTGTTCTGCCAGGACACAGGCAGAGAGTTTACAGAATCACATTCTAAGGCAAGTGACATGTGGAGAATGACTCAGGTTGGAATTTGTGGAGAACTAGGAAGAACTGCATATTATGCCAAAATGTATTAATGCATGTCAGGGCAGTGGTGTTAAATACTCTAGAGCCAATACCATGAAATTATTCCTTCTTCATTGTAAACGTGATACGTGAATTCATTTACGGCATTTGGCACTTTTATCCAATGCGAATTAATTTGTTATCATGTCTACCACCAGGTCAATATATAACTAAATCATCCAGCAAAGTTCCTGGTGGCCTTAACAATAAAGTTCCTAAGGTTCCATGACAGCCTTAGTTACTCACTACAAAATTACCTCAGAAGAAAAATGAACATCATGTTTTCACTGAACGTTAAACATTTTCAAACATAAGTACTTTCAGGAGTAGGATAATGTATATCTGAGGGAGAAATCTTTTTGCACTTTAGTTCTCAGCTCATTACTTTTGTTATCTGCAGTAAGAACATTATATTTAACACGGTGTGACTTTGACTCAGCAATACTGTAAAAATAATAATACATAGTCCATTTGCTATTTGTTATTTTCTAGCAGGACACTTTTACTTTCCAGTATGAATTTTCATATTTTGTGAGGACATACAAGCATGTTACACATAAAGACTGTGGTAATATTTTTTAAACATTTTTAATTTTTGGATTGTTATGCCGGCATCATCTTACTTACTGAGACAGCTGGTGAAATGAGAATGTTGTTTTTAAGATGTGCTTACAGAATAGATCCGCTAAAATGGAAACTTCATTAGGTTTCATTCATATCACGTTACACCTCAAGGCAAGGCGATCTGGAATGGATCAAAGTACTGTCTCTGAGGTTTTCTTCAATCACATACTGTATGCTTGAACCAGATTCAATATTACGGAGTTATACAGTATGTGGATAACTTGTCAAAATAGAAACTGACACTTTTGAATGCTTTTTATTTATCCATTTCTTTTTAATATTATTTTTTACTATAACAGAACAATAACATTTAGGACAAGGACATTCTTAATGACTTTGAATATACAATATTCAATTTGTTGTTGCAGTTGTATACCCCCTTTGTCTCATCATACCTCTCTCTTTGAATCTCAAAGACACATACAAGCGCATGCACACACACAGACGCTCAAGATTTTTCATTATTCATCAGCAAGTGTCAGTGTTAACTTTCATCTTGCGTTCCAAATTGTATGATCGTGTGTCTGCTACAGTACAAAGGAGAATACTATATTTAGTATTCCGTTATGCTTTTATTTTAGTTAACGGTGTTAATGCAGTTAAGAGAGATTTGGAAGTTTACTGACAGCCTCTGTCAGATTTCAGAGTGAGCTTGTTCCTCAGATGTCAATATAAATAATTGATAATATGACGCGTGTGTGTGTGTGTAAGGAACTGAGGGTCAAACAAAGGGCTGAAAGCTAAGACATATTGTACATTTGGAAAATGTCTATAGGCTACAGGTTAATACACACAGCATTCTGCAGCTTTGTTTCCATTTTGATTAATTGCTATATTACATGAGTATGTTTTTATTAAAACTGAACTACATAGCATTGTGATACAGTATACAGATACAGTTTGACTCAAAGTGAGTGACAGCTGTCACTTTTTGATTTGACAGTTATTCATTAAAATAAAAAAGTAATAAAAAATTCTCAAATAATGTTTTTCTTTAAAATGGGCCACTTACATATAATTTTTCTCGTTAGAGAGCATGTATTAAAATTGTGTTATTTATTTTATTGTTAAAACTAAAGATAAAGTTTTTTGACCGGTGTTCTGGCGATCGTTGATATCTGTGTTGGAGCCAGTGTGTGTGTGTGTGTCGGCATGGGTGGGGCGTAGCAATCCCCCGTGGATAAAAAGGTCAGTTGAAAAGTGTCACATTCACCGGTATAAACAGGGTTCATAGATTGTCACGTTGGGTTGTTATAAGGATGACCGTCAAATGGTGTACAGCTTTGAAGTTGATAATAACACGGAGATAGAATCGTTTGAACGTGTGATGCTCTACAGCTTAGAACGGGGTGAAACCGTGTGAGGGTCTACCACAGGGGTATTATCGTTGAGCTACCTGGACTTCTTAAGACTGGACAAATATGTATAATGAACGATGGACATTTTACGGATACACGCCTGTTCACATCCTCGGCGAAAAGCGGGAATCGTTTTGTGTGGACTGCTGCAAGGCTAGTGATTTCCTTATTATCTGTCATTGTAGAAATGTCAGTATGTTAACGGGGTCCGGACATTGTGGCACGAGCGCTATTATTTCCACCTGTTGTAGACATATGCAAGACGGATTTCACTACATTGAGAAATGTAGCATTCATGACAAATCCACCAGGAGGTTATACACCCGACCTCTTTAGAGCATGCCATCGATGGGCCTACAGATCCATACGGACGGACGTTACAGTGTACCGCAAGATGTCGGTTGATATCTACAATCTACCCCACGCAAATAATGTATAATTTACATTGTTCATGACCGGTGTTCTGGCGAGCGCTGATACAGAGCTCTGTGTGTGCGTTTGTGTGTGTGTGCACGTGTGTGTGTGTGTTAAATTTGAACTCAAGTCAAACAAAAGCACCTCAGAAGCTCCGTCCCCTACATTGGAAATGCATTTTGAAGGCTAGGATATTGTTGTTGTTCCGTTTTACGGAGCCAGGTCTGCGTTGAAGTACCAGTCTTTTTTCAGCATAACAATAGAACGAACGGTTAGACTGTGAGATGTTCAGCATTAGAATTTGTTTTGGAGTTTCGCTTTAAACTAATGTATTCAACCTAACACTTCTTGTAGCCTAGTTTGTGTGACAAAGATCCCTGGGGGATATTTGACACAATTGCCAACTTCTTCCCGTTCCACTACTGCCACTCACAGACACGTTGGGTGTTTTTAAAGGAACACTCATTGATTGCCAGAACCCTGCCCAAGAGCACAGTGTTTGTTTTCAAACCGCCGTCCACAAAACGTGTGCTGGATACAGAGGGAGGAGTAGGGAATTTGTTAGCCTAGTAGCTATGTAGGGGAGGGGGATACTAACTGTGGAGGTGCACACATACACACACATCAGTGTATATACACACACAGTACTAAAGTGTACTTTCAGCCTTAATACGTATATTCCTGATCACTGCCTGTAATTGACTCAGACATACTGTAATGGCTCTTTAAGCTCATTGACAGAATGACTGCCACATTTTGGAACTGTCTGACACAGAGCATAATGTTAGAGACCCAGTGATCTGGTCCACCTATTGCAGCGATTGGATAATAAAACCATGACACTTTCAGTACCAGGTCAGATGTATGTTATGGACTCTTTAGAATAAAGAATGTGCTTGATTTATACCAGACACAGCAGGGCTCAATCTGTGAACAAAGAAACACGCTTGACTCATCTGTGTAGCACACACACTGTTTCTAACACACACACACAGTTTTACATTTCCATATGGTTTTCTGACAAAGAACATTTATGGCCTTTATTAGTGTGTTGTGAGATCAGAGTTGTGACTCGTGGAATGTTTCAGTACTTTAGCAAATGTTCTTTGTTTTGTCAAAACAGTGCATACCCTATGCTTTATAAATGGCTGGCCCAAATCAGGACCGGATGTTACTTAAATAGCGGACTCTAATTATCCATTTAATTGGGTTGAGTCCACTAGGGCGTCAGCAGTTAGCTATAGGTGTGTCCAAATCTGCTCCCAATTTAAGACAGTATATAGTTCACTGAATACAGTGGGCTCCATGGTGAATTCATTACCCTTTTCTGTTATTTCCATATTTCACCGAAAACTAATATAAAAAATGCAATTTTGATAAAAAATTAACAAATAAGGATGAAACGTGAAATAAATAACTCTTGGTAACGGACTCTGCAATTCTATAGTTAACTGACTAACTGTAATTTACACTACAGTAGTTTCATCAAATTCCAACAATGAACCTTAAAATCTACAGCTCAGTGATTGTAATCCAAATGTAATCCAAATACCACAATGCAATGCTTTACATCTGTTTGTGCACTCTTTCCCTTTATTGCTTTACTTTATTGCACCGTAAATAAGTAAGCTACCCTATCGAGTGTTTACGATGTAGAGGTCAGTAAATGAGTGAGGGTCTCATTTGGGACACAACATATTTCACACCAGAGGGGTCTGTAATGAAAGACCTATATCAATGAAGGCTGATTAGTCTCTTGTGCCGGGTGACAGGGTGTGCATCGTTCACACTCCCAAGGCCCTATTTTATGTGTTTAGGCTCTAAAAAAATCAGGCACACTTGCGTTATAGGTGGAGTGAAAGCGCACCATCGATCTAGGCAATAGCGAGATTCCTAAAATATGTTGATGTAGGTTACACACTAATGATATTTCACATTGTACTCTATTAATGTTAAATCCTTTGCATATTTGTGTGCTCCTGCAGGTCCCTGCATGTGTAACAAGCAGAGTGTACACACCTTGTCCACCTGCCATAGGCGATACTATCTTGATGACTTTAGACCAGGTTTATGCTGGTCAATTACGCATTCACTTTCTGCTGTCTCCAGATAGTAATGCGCTAGACCACACCTCATAGTTAGACCAACACACCCACGGACGCTCAAATGGGCGCAAGTGCTTTTAGACAACGTTGGTGCTGGACGGGAAAATTACAAACTAGCAAAGACGCTTGCGTTCCCGCTTTGCGCTGGTTGTAAAATAGAGCCCTTAGTAGCTTGTTGCATCATAGACCTTCTGGACAGGACAACTTCTTTGTTGTTGTATGTATTCAAAAGATAGTCAGCTAATAAACGTGTTGTCAAATTCAACAAATATCTACTCTGTGTGCATGCTAAAAAAAAAATCTGGTGTTTCTACACAGCCCTGGCTCCCTAAATGGGAACACAAACAAGAAACAATATAAGAGGAGAGAGAGAGAGAGAGAGAGAGAGAGAGAGAGGGGGCGTTTTGGTTATGAGTGAGTTAAAATATCAACAGTATTTCTCCAGAATGACCCTTTAACCTAAAGCACACCCAGCAATTAACTTTTAACACTATATAACAAAGTGTCAATCACACTTTAAACCTTAATTTAACAACTACTTTTATGTTTTATATATTTGGACACACGTATCCAAATGTCAGAATGGCTGGTTTATACTTGTGTGTGTGTACGTTGGTCAGATAATTCCACTAGGCTTGTGTGCGCATTGCCTTCAGCAATATATCTGGAACTTGTGCGCCCTCTACAGGCGAATAAGGAGAGTGTTGTGCAGCCCCCTCCGTGCTGTGTGGATGCTGCTAATGGTGCTCACCGTGATCTGTGTCCTCCTTCCGATTCTAGGAATCTTCCTGCATTCCAGGTAACTGTGCACCTAATTCATGGCTGACACTCCTTAATGCTTATTATGTGGTCTGCTGTCATGGCAACTGATCCTATTAAAGTGTAACTTGCTCCGTAATTTGAGCTGTAAACTAAATAATAGGACTGCGCTGGGATGAGACACATGGGCGCTAGTGTTAATATTGACAACATTCCAGTGTTTATAAAAAATGTGTTAAACGGGTCTACGCGTCATTTCCACTAAAAATATTTGGCTGGTGCACTTGGTCCGCTTGTATCATCAAAATCAGTTGTAGGTTTGCAGCCAAGGAGCTTCTCTCAGCTCCTTGGCTGCAAACTTGCATTTGTCAACGTTGTGCCGTGTGTGGAGTCAGGCTCAGAGCTAGGGTGAAGTTACACTTTAATTGTTATCCTGTACAATACATTTTACAATGTACATGTATTTGTGTTTTGCTATGTGCTGGTAGAAGTGATAAACTGGTCAGCGAGGAGCTCCTGAACACCAAGTTCTCTGCAGAGTCCCGCCGTGCTCCATCTACCCTGCTCTATGACCGGGATGGCCTTGGCATTTTGCCTGCGCTCTCTCTGAAGGGGAACAGGGCGACGGAAGGAACTAAAAGACAAATAGGCGTTCACGTGACTGCAAAGAGGAAAGGAAAAAGATTTGGACATTTAAAATTCTCGACTGATTTCTTGTCACGACACGCTGATAAAACGCTATATTTTCACATTGATTCTCACGTAGAATCGAGGAAAATCTCAGCTGGACAGCTAGTACCTCCTAAAGAGCCAGTAAGTGAACGCAGTTCAGATGCGTTCGAGGTCCCTGACCACCGCACAGTTGTGCAGAGTCTCCCTGCAGCCAATGATTCACAAAACAAGATCGCCTTCACTGCTCCGCGATCTTCCCAAATTCATCTCAACAGCGCTCATGACAACAAAGGCGCCTGTCGACCAAAGCATCACATTGTATTCCTGAAAACACACAAAACAGCCAGCAGCACCATCCTCAACATACTGTATCGCTACGGTGACAGCAGGAACTTGACCTTTGCCCTTCCACTGAACAAACACCCACAATTGTACTACCCATACTTCTTTGAGTCCTATTTTGTGGAAGGAAGTAACATTGTGAAAGAATTCCATATCATGTGCAATCACATGAGGTTTAGAAAAGCTGAGGTGAGTAAACAATTAAGTGGTTTTAACTGAGTTGTTCTGATTTTAAACAAAGATTTAAAATGCTTTATAATAAGGACATCACTAGAGATGTGTGGATTTCTGGGGTAAGGATGGCACCTATACGATACTGAGATCGGAAATCGGTCCGATACTGACTTAAAGAGCTGGATCGGTATTGGTTACAATTGGATAGTAGGTCTACCTGTCAAGCATCAGCTATGTCTAAACTACCCAGGCCACACTATCAGCAGCAGGTTTCTATGTCCTAAAATAGAGATTGGCCATTTACTTTGCAACTTAAAACTTAATTTAACACTGGAATCGGATCGGTACTCTCTATCGGCCGATACCAAAAGTGCCAGTATCTGTATCGTATCTGGACTGAAAAACTGGATTGTGCCATCCCTAGTCTGGGGGAATGCAAGTTTTATTATATTTTTTTGAGTAAAATAAGTTTATTTTTGGTCAAGGTTGGCTATAAATAAAGTATACCTGTCTCATAATGTACTGATTTAATATGACTTATCTAATTATTCTAATTCTATTCTAATCAAATTATCTAGTAACGTCCTTATTGATGAAATACACGGTAAATAAAGTTACATAAGAATACTATAGCCATATTGATTATGAAACCATTGCCCATTCACTTTAATTTGAGAAAACATTTGAGTGGAGGCTTTGGGAGGCGGAAAAGGAAGACATCAGATGTTTCTGATCTTCCTCTCACATTTGTAATGCAGAATCCAAGCAATCAGATGCTATACTGATGGTTTTACTTTTAAATTAGATTATTATATCATCATAAAAGTATCTTAACATGCAGCATCCAGGTGAAACAGCAATAACACAGGACTTTGTGCTGACAGTTTTATCTAGAATTTCTATTCTGCACATTTCAAAATAAACTCTAAATATTTGGATGATAAAGATATTGCAGTAGAGTGAAAAGTGTTGTTTCTCCTTTTTAAGCTGTCAAATAACCTACCTATATAAATAATTAAAATAAAACACCCTAGAAGCACTTTAGAAATGGAAATTCACACTTTTAATCTTTTTCCCTCAGGTGAGGAAGGTTATGCCGGCAGATACTTTCTATTTTTCCATTCTGAGGAATCCGGTGTCCATGTTCGAGTCCATTTTCATTTACTACAAAACAAGCCCGGCCTTCCGCAAAGCTCTCAACCTAGACTACTTCCTTGACAATGGTTGGCGTGACTACAACAAGTCTCTGTTAAACAACCACTACGCCCACAACCTTCTTGCATTCGACTTTGGCTTCGACAACGACATCGCAGCCAACGGCCAATATTTGGAAGAGAGAGCCAGGGCCGCAATAGCAGCCATTGAACAGGATTTCCACCTCATTCTAATATCGGAATACTTTGACGAATCAATGATCTTACTAAAGAAAGCCCTCTGCTGGACACTGGATGACATTGTTTCTTTCAAGCTCAACAGTCGTAATGAAAAGTCGCGACGCAAGCTTTTACCGCTCACCGAGGAAAAGATCAAAGCCTGGAACGCTTTAGATTGGAGGCTCTATGTGCACTTTAACATGACCTTTTGGAAAAAAGTTGACACTCTAGTGGGGCGAGAGGAGATGAGGAAGGAAGTGTCTCGATTGCAGGACAGACAAGGACAGTTGTCGGAAACCTGTCTGAGTGATGGCGCGGCGGTAGACCCTTCCTATATAATAGACGCTGGACTGAGGCCGTTCCAGTACGGGGCAGCTATAATTCAAGGCTATAATTTAAATCCAAGTCTAGATGGACTGACCAAGACGCAATGTCGGAACCTTATAACCCCAGAACTGCAGTACACAGACTATCTGTACACAAAGCAGTTCCCTGCCCTTGCTAAAAAGCATGGGAGAGCAACTAAAGCGGTTCCGGGCAAGGCTGCTTCAACCCAAACTGCAGTGACAAAACATATTTTGAGGAAGAGGTTGACGAGACACAAAGACATGAATATGAATAAACAAAGCCCTGCAAGTGCCCACTTACCACTCGCAGTGCCAAAAAATAACAGGAATATTCCTTAAGTGTGACTAGGTAACTGACTAACTAATTTCACTACCGTTTATGAGGTCAGTGACCATTGCACAGTGCAAAGCTACAGAACATATCAGACATTAGCTGCACCATCTGGACACAAAATGCAACAGAATTTAAGCACACCTTGTTTATGTATTAATACTTTATTATTTGTATTATGTAGTTGCATAAATGATATTCATATGAAAGGTTATCAGATGCAGCTTTAAAGGTGTTTCCGTTTTAGTCGGGGTTGATAGAAGGATTATCAGTCAGAAAGAGCTGCCCAGGTGCAATATGTACACTGATTTATGGATTCCTTCATCAATAGAGCAACTCAGATCTGCAACATGTCAGGCTTTTGAAGATTGACTTAAGCTGTAAGATAATATTTCCAAATGACATGAGGTTGTTTTTTAAAGCCCCTGACAAAGAGGTAAACAAGCCAGCCAGTAAAAATAACAACACCCTGCTGTAGTCAACTGTGGTTGGATTGAAACACATTATAATCTGCTAATACTAGTCTTTTATATTTACCTTTGTTATCCAGTATTGATTGCTAAATGACAAAGCCTAAGTAAGAAAGAGTAAGCAAGTTATAAACTAAATATGAATATTATGAAAGCTAAAGGAAGGTATTAATACATATACTTTTTATGAATGATGTCTGTTTTAATATCTGAAAGTCATTTTTGTAATCATAATGCAAAGCTCTCAAATAGATGGAAATGTTCTTTTTATTTAAATATTTCTAGTAGTATGCCAATTTGAATGCTCTTCTCATTTTGAGATATCATTGAAATCTTGATTAATGAAGCTTAAAATGTTGAAAAATTTGTTTATTTTCTTGCACTTTAATGAAAAGCAAATTGTAAATAATCACAAATGTAAATGTATTAATTTATGATGATTTTGTCTTACAAATGTACAGTATGTATACATGTGATTTTACCCATGCCCCACAACACGCATACATTTGGAAATCAAATCAGTAGTAGTGGACTGCGTTAATGCCCAGCATAGAAAGAAAACATAGATACATGAATAATAAAGACATTCCAGGCTACATCAACCCTATGTTTCTGTCCTAGCAAGAACAGATCTTTAATTGAAACATAAGATGTGTGTTTATCCCTGAAGTGGGGGATGTTGTTTTTTGCTAGTCAATTAGCTTATTTTTTTCTTATAGCAAAACTAAAATTTTAATGGCCATTATGATTTCCTCAAGATACAGTATAAATATCAAAATTATTTTCAAATCTACACTAGACTTTCCTGGTTTGTCTATTGAGTTTGTTAGCATAGCAAATGAAACCATTAAAACAAATCACTCAGACACCTTGTTTTATAATACAATGCAAACAATATTTGTATTATGCCAATGATGATATTGATAAACAGTATACTCTTTTATAAGGGGAAATTTGTTTATTGTCTAATTTTATGAATTGTTAACTTTTAAATGTAACTATCAAAGTGAAATCATCTTTATTACCTTGTGTCGCATTTTACTGGACAGCATCAATATGATAAGTAAGTAAAAAATGAGTTTTTGTAAAAGTAGAAAGGACAATCACATATGTGAAAGGTGCTATAACAAATTCAGACACTAGATGGCAATGTTGCTCAAAATCTAACGAGCTCATTGGCGTAGTTTGTGCAGTATGGTCTGAATCATGATTTAATTTGCTCAGGCGATGCCCCTTGTGTCAACAGGCCCTCATAACATTTGCATTAAATCATTTTATGTAACAGCAACATCTATGCCAAACTATGAAAGCCTTTTTAAAGTTGACTGCCGACTAAGATAAGGGTGTTAATTGTTTACACAGGGCAGTGAATGTACTATATCTGTGAGCTCAGTTGGATGCATGAAGCTAAACTGATACAGTCTGTGTGTGTGTGTTTATGCAAATAGCATAAGTGAGTGTGTTATGGATTATCTGTGTGTATATATTTGAGCGTGTGCACGTGTGTTTGAATGCAAGCATGCGTGGCACCATGAGTATTTATGGTGCCACTAGCCAGACCCAGAGATGGACCTTTAGACAGGGACCCATTTATTGTGTGCACTCATCAATCAAATCTGTCTCCAAAGGCTATAGGGAGAAATTGGACAAACAGAGGTTCACATAGCTAACACATTGCTCTTACACCAGACATTCATAGATACACAACATTTGTATGTACGTACGTATGAGGTCACGCTCTGCATAAATAAATGGTCACGCTTCAAAACGAGCTTTGTGGGAAGCTGTATAGGCAGGCATTTGCAAGTCCAGTCATCATAAGATGGCTGTGAAATACTGCAGCTCTGCATTCACGCTAAATTGGAACTTAAAGTAGGTTGTGTTGAAAGGGATATGGGTCATATGTTTCCCCACACATCAAATACACGGGTAAAATACAGCCTCTACCTGGAACCATTTTAGTTATACGAGGGAGCGAAACATTTTCTGAGTTAACTATTACAATGATCTGTTACCTCTGCTGTCAAACCAAAAGGGAAATCATTAAGACTGCCAATGCCGCCAACTGCGTTGCTTTATTCAGATGTAGCAGTATATCAAGTCATTAAAGGTTAGTGGCAGTTACCTAAGGCTTGCATTAGATTTCATTATTTCTAAATTTGGCATGCCCTTAAAATGTGTTCACCCACGCAGACTTCTAATGGGTAGGTAACGTTTATCATTCAGTGCAGACAGTAAGGACACACACCACCCCACAAGAAAAAACTGTTTTACAAGAAGAAAAAAAAAAATTGTACATAATTAATAGCAGGTCTCCCATTTCACTCTGTGACAATATTTTACAATGTATTGTGGCTGACAGACGTTATACGAATTGCTCACAACACACACATATGATCAAACTAGATGATCAACCCTCCCCATGTTAGTTTTTTTGCCCTGAAACCTTTCGAGTTCACACAAAGCCCTTGATAGGTGCTGTCAAACTTTTTTTTTAAACGCAACGTCAATGAAAGGCACTTAATATCAGAGAAATGTAAATATTAACATTGCAATAGCTAGATTTCCCTTTAAGGTGTGTGTGCGTGCATGTGTGCGTGTGTGTGTGTGTGTGTGCGTGTGTGCTCTGCAGTTGGAAGCAGATAGAGGGAGTAGAAAATGGAGGTTGTACCAAGGTCAGGCTTGACTGCTCGCTCCCATTTGCTGAAGCCGTGCTCCTGTCTGTGGTTGGCTCTGTTGTCCGTTAGCAGGCCGGTCTATTCCCCGAGTCTCTCACCAATCTGTCAGCCTGGGTCTGCCCATCACTCAAATCAACATCCATCCATGTCTAGCTAATATTACTGCTGCTAATGAGTCCATGTGTGTGTGCGCTGCAGGCGTTTGTGAAAGTCTTTGTCCTCAGAGTGTTGAGGAGTTATGTACATTTTCTCTGTCTGGGTCTTTACGTGACTTGTACTGTTTACATCGTATTCATTTTATAGCCTATATAACAAGCTACTATCTACAGTTACAGGTTAAATCTACACGTACTGCAGATATGTGCTTTGTTGCTTTTTAAAATCTCAGTTTGAGGTAATACAATAATGATCAGGCTACTCCAACAGCTCCTTTAACAAAATACAATTTATTGTATGCGGAGGCTCCAAAAGAAGGTACCATCTGTTTAGGTCTCCAGTGCCTTGTTACTGATTCTGTGAATTGGCTATCTCATTTGACTGCTTGGATTGTACACAATATACTTTTGATACATGTCAGAACTTAACCAAGGCTAGCAAGAAGAATTTTGACTCGTATGTCACAAACACTTTCAAACAACTGGCATTGCCAAAATATGAAAGTACTATATGTCTATCAATTATAAGTGAGTGCTCATCTTGGATATATCAGAATTACATTGTAAAAATGTATGCTGTGCTAAAACATTAAAGTGATTCTATGTGACTTTCTACCACTAGATGTCACTCTCAGTGCACCAGCATCTCAGACCAAAACAAATGCTTATTGGGCCACACACACACGCATGGCCAGCCCAGCAATGAAAACACAGAACAGAGTATCTGGGATTACGCACAGAGATGGAGTGCCATGTAATCCTCTGCTCAAGACACTATTACTCCACTATTTCTTTACATAGAAAATAGTTTTGCTGCTATATTATTGTTAATGTACAATATTGTATAGGAGCATTCAGTATAATGCAAATCATACTATTTGTGTTATGTATAACATTATAACATAACATATATAATTCGACTGTTTGTAGATGGTTATGCGATGACATGCTGTGTGTCATCACCATCTTAAAGGCATGCTTAGTCATTCTCCAGAACGCTTGCTAAAGAAATTTCATTCCGAAGCAGAGAGGTTGTATAGCCCGTTTCATGACAAGATTGAAGGAAGAATTCGACCATGTAAACAATCTAATATGTTTTGTGTGATGCCAGTAAACCAATATGCACAGCCACAATGAACTGGTACAAAGTCTGGACAAATCAACTGCAACATGCTGAAATAAGTGAATGTGAGTTAGTACGGTGACTTCATCTGGAGCCGTACATTTATCTACCAGTCACACAAATAGCCGCACTCTCTACAACTCTAGCCAGTTTCAGATTTTTGCTAACGGGACATGTTATATTATGAGCTAGATACTGTGTGCATGTTTAACATCAATTCCGATAAATTGTGACGGCGCATATAAACCCAACGCCCGATTAGGTGACATCCCATGTAAACAGGTAACCCGAAACAGTCAATCGGAAAAGATTCCATTCAGAAAGACAAAAAAAGAGTCCATGTAAACCCATCTAATGTTGTTGTGAGCGGTGTTCCCCACTTGGTTTATGTTCCTATTTACGGAGCCAGGGTTGTACAGTACCAGATTATTTACTTCACCACGCACAGAGAACGGTAAACTAAATGCGAGGAGATGTTTGGTGAATTTGATAACAGCTGTATTAGCTTACAATAGGTGACTATTACCTTCAAGTGTAGAACACAACACACTTGCTGGGTCAGAACACAGGCCAACGGACAAATGACCTCATAGTCCTCCAGACATCGCATCTGGCCCGCGTTGCTTTGGGCCGGTGTGAGCCGATAAGGATGTTCTTCCGCTAATCTGTGTTTTGCCACGCACCTTTTTCTTATCCAAATGAAACAAGTGCACCTGCCTCAGCGACCGGATGTGGACTCGACCGCACGCCCCGCTGCACCTCGGTTGCGCTCTTTCCCCTAGCCAGCTCTTTACAGCCAACCATGGGCTTCGGCCTGCCTGGCCCCAATCCGATGGATATAACAATAGCAGAGGACTGATGACACGCACGCACGCTCATACAGAGCTGTGCAGTCTCCTCTGGGTGACCTTGAATGGAAATGTTAAGATAAGAGGGGAGGGGCAGCTCAGCTGTGTTATGATGAGGTCAGCTGTTGTCCTTAGTGGTGGACATGTGTATACTCTCACTCGTGCAGTGTTTCCCTCCATTTGCAAGTATATGTTTAGCCTTGATGACAAACAATCCCAACGATTTCCGCCAGAGAATATATGGCCTATCTCGCAAGCTGTCTTCAAAATGTTCCAGTTTTAAAAAGTGCATCTCCAAGTTCTCCCCTCAGCCAGAAGACAACATGTGTTGTTGTTATACCATTGTTTGATATATACTGTATATAGTTGGATGATCACAGGGCTGTAGGTAACCCCTGTTAACCCGTACTACGAAAGGTGATTTTCTTTACCTGAGATTTTCAATCATTGATTCAGAGACTGTCAAACTCCTCTAGCTTAACCCAATGATATTCTCTATGAAAGATATCAAGACATACTGTACAACAGGGCTATTCAACTCCGCAAATGAACACCTGATTCAAATGAACCGGTCATTATCAGGCTTCTAACAACCTTGAATCAAGTGTGTTGGAGCAGGGAGAGATCTAAAACATGCAGGGTTGCAGCCCTCCAGGACCGGAGTTGAATAGCCCTGCTGTATACAATACGGTCACATCTCTGATGACACTTCATGTACTGGTGGTGCATGGTACTTATTACCACTAAACTAATATATGCATTTGTTGTGTTACATGGCCATTTATGCAGTAGAGACTTTTTATGTGATCACAGGTAACTCACAACTCTTTCTTAATATGCATAGGCCTACATATTTGTTTCCAAAGGAATCCAGACATAAAATGACAAATGAGGAAATGAGTCAGTCTGGATGTGTGTCATGGCTGGAAAGCTGATATGAAATGAAAGAGAAATGCTCGACCCTCTCCGGTATGAGCTGTCCTCTATTGTTCCACATGGACAACTGCTCTGCCTGTGCAAATGCAGCAGGAGCTGGCCTTTCTCCAGTTTTCACTATCTCTGCCTTTTTCCCCATTTGCTGTGAACCCATGAATATGCTGTTATAGTGTAGGGTGCACACATACTGCATACATCACATCTGTTAACATGGTGACCCAGTGTGTAGCACTGTGGCCTCACAGAAAGAAGGTCACGGGTTCAAACCCTGGTTGTCCCGGCCTTTCTGTGTGGAGTTTGCATGTTCTCTCCATGTCTGTGTGGGTTTCCTCCGGTTCCCCCAACTTCCTAATAACATGTCAGGTTCACCCTCCAGCCAGTGCCATGTGATCAGTGATGCTGGCTCCAATCTGGAGTTGGACCCCGGGCACTGCCCCCTGCTCCCTTGAGGGATGGGCTAAATGCAAAGGATGAATTTTGCAACACAATAAAAGCACCACCAGTTATCTGCACCACTCTGTATTCAGATAACTTTATTAATCCCACGGAGGGCAATTCATTAGCAGCTTAGCCCAGCCACAAACACATTTCAACAAACAAATGAGGTCAGTGTTGAACAAAATAACATTGTAAAATGAATAAATACATTGCTACAACATGTCCTAAAGTGTAAAGAACAAGACTTAAAAAAAAAAAAAAGATTACCCTCATACTTTATAGCTGATAGCAGAAGTATAAAAGAGTTGGAATATCAGTTAGTTAGTTCTTCATCGAGGTACATTGTAACAGTGACCTGAAGGCATCAACAGTCTCTGTAGACAAAACATGATTAGATTGGCTGAAGTTGAGGTTGAAGTCTTTGCCTTTTTTATTTCCGATTCTCCCAAAGGGAACACCATTTTCACAATATTCAGAGCTATGCCACATTAAGATTACATCCACTTCCTAACAGTAGCATTACGTTAAAACGGTAAGCCCAACAGCCTAGATCATAAAGCTGGAGACAGCGATTGTAAGCAAACACACCTTTAGGTCAAATTCAGCGAATATCTCCTAACTAGCTGGTGTATCTACACAGCTCTGAGCCTGACTGCACCTTTAAAGTGTAGCTGCACACCAACTCTGAGCCTGACTCCACCTTTAAAGTGTAGCTGCACCTCAGCGCTGAGCCTGACTCCACCTTTAAAGTGTAACTGCACCCCAGCTCTGAGCCTGACTCCACCTTTAAAGTGTAGC
>JAODLL010006488.1:0-32461 GCA_026546735.1 Forbesichthys agassizii
ATGTACCTAGTACCTACCTACCTGTCTATCTATCTATCTATCTATCTATCTATCTATCTATCTATCTATCTATCTATGTACCTAGTACCTACCTACCTGTCTATCTATCTATCTATCTATCTATCTATCTATCTATCTATCTATCTATCTGTCTATCTATCTATATATATATGTACCTAGTAGCTACCTGTATATCTATCTATCTATCTATCTATCTATCTATCTATCTATCTATCTATCTATGTACCTAGTACCTACCTGTCTGTCTGTCTGTCTGTCTGTCTGTCTGTCTGTCTATGTACCAACCTGTTGGTCTGTCTGTCTGTCTATCTATCTATCATCTATAAATAGGAGACCGTTTGTGAAATGATTATAGTGACTGGCTGGAGTTTAGGATAGTGTCTACAATAGTGTCTAAATTTGCATTGATTTGAATTATCCAACTGTTCTGCTGTCCCTGAAAATGTAGGTCATCATCATCTTTTACATTTTTTATGTAAAAAAATAGAAAAAGACCAATTCTAAACAATACAAATGTGATTACTGTAAATGCACGTCGATCGGCACAAATACCACCCCTTTCTCTTTGTGCATCTCAAACATATTTCTAATTCATAAAGCATAAAGCTACACTACAGAATGATGAGCTCAAAATCGACCTCATTTTGTTGTAGGTTTGTTGCAGTTCTATGCATATATGTGCGTAAAGGGCATGTGTGCTGTCAAAGTTAACTGCATTGTTTTCAGAGACCCCTTGCCACCACTGCTGCAAACCCACTGTATTTTACACAAAGGCAGTTAGAGGTCCAGATACATAAGTATGCATGCAGTAACAACGGCTGTGCTAGAGCTAAGCCTGGAAGGGGAAAAGGGAGAAAATATATATATATTTTAATTCAGCAGAGAATCGTGGAAAAATGCAATGCTTGCCAAACTGAACATTGATGCATAAATCAACTCAGCAGCACATACAAACGCTAGCTCGCAGATGACATCATAACACAAGCACTTGTGGAAATACAGTGAATGGAGGACACAAAGAAAGCAATGCTTAAACCTTGCATCTTCCACACAGCAGTTCTCTGTCAAACAAGCACCCTTACATGCATGCTCATAGCAGCAGCTCAACAGCACCGCATCATCTGAATTAATATAATCTCCAGTAGCAGCAAACAAAAGAAGTAATATTTACTGACATGGCAAACAGACGCACACATTACAAAAAAATCCTCCAGCCCACGCCTGCTTGTCTGCCTTATAAAAGCAAAATACATAGTTCAGACAATAACAACATTTTGGTGGGTGTCGGTCAGTTCAAAAGCAGGATTTGAAAGCTCCGCTATACTCTCCAAGAGGCTGCAGTCATTCCAGTGTAATACTACAGAAAGGAGAGTAATCCTCAAACACATACAATACAGCTGAAAGCTGATGGATTGTGTGTGTGTGTGTGTGTGTGTGTGTGTGTGTGTGTGTGTGTGAGGGGGGTATGTGAGTGCCTGTCCAAGTCCATGCATATACGGGACGCTCCATGCCAGTGTAATATCCTAACAAGGCTGCCTAGTCCCTGACTCATCTGGCAAAGATTCCGTGTCATCTGTTACAACACACACACACACACACACGCACACACCCACACACGCGCACACACCTACACGCTACGGTCTCCTCTCTCACGCGCATAAACGCACGCAGACACGAATACATTTACACAGACGCTCGCATGCGGACACACATGCACACCTACGCGCAGGCACACGGTCTCACACACATTTGATCCATCTCGTCCTCCTATGTGATGTAGCCTGGCTGAATCCTGCGGTCGAGGAGAGAGAGTACGAGGAGGATATTTACCTGACTGCAGTGTGCAAGCTGGCGGTCAGGATCAGCTGCAGCTGGCGGGGAAAGAATTAGCAAACCAGCATAGCGACGAGCTGCTAGTCTCTTCATCAGCTGATCAGTCAAAAGCCGAACCCAGAAGGGGGTTGAATGAAAGCGCTATGTTTTCATATACAAATCAATGGGCTGGGGGGAAATTTGAATGTCATACCCATCTCCATGACTGCAGCTCTCCAAAGTCTTTTCCTGACTGGGGAAGGCCCCAAGCTTGTCTGCCTCTGCATGTTTTTAATATTGACTGTCGCCAGACGTTTTTTTCTTTTTTTTTTACTCTGCTGTTAAAGTTATCGAAATCATGTTTTCTATGAGATTTTTTCTGCTTTTTATTTTAGGAGAGAGAGAGAGAGAGAGAGAGAGAGAGAGAGAGAGAGAGAGAGAGAGAGAGAGAGAGAGAGAGAGAGAGAGAGCATGCCATGTTATGTGCAGGAATCTATTAAGTATATTAGACACAGCCCATATTGAAGTATATGCCATACAAATGTTGCTGTGTGTGTGTGTGTGTGTGTGTGTGTGTGTGTGTGTGCGCGCGCGCCTGCGTGCCCGTGTATGAGCAGAATTGGCTCAGAATTACATGAGAAAGTTTATTGCTGCATAGCTCAACTTTGAAGTATGCGAGTCACATTACAAAATAGTTCTGAAACAACAGAGATTGCTTTAGATTGTGAAATATGCTGTAGACATGAAAACAAAAGAAAGATGTTTTGAATTATGTCTATGTGACATCTTATCTTTGTGAAAGCTTTGTTCTTTGGCCATTGCATTAAGATTTAAATATGTTGATTTCAAGTGATTTAATAGTGATATATTTTTAGATATTTGAATCTATGCAGTTGATTACAATGTTTGTAAATTGTAATGCCATCTTAACAATAACAATAAATGTATACAATAATAAAGATTAATTATGAATAAATGCATGTATTTCTAATGAAATTTACATTTATGAATCAGTATATTGTACATTTATTATTAATCAGAAAATGTCGTAAGATTGCACATTTTCTTTAGAAAATACAAATAATCCCAAATCACAATGTTGATCTTGCTGTAATTAGCTAGACTAGAAATGGCAACGGTATACAACAGATAATGATTTTTGTGTGAACACATTTTTATATGGAGTGGATTCTATAACCATATCTTAGCAAGTGTGATTTTCTTTCATTAAAAACAACACTTTCAACCCCTGAATGTTACCATGGCAACAGCAAATTTTGATGGTGGACCTCATATGGCATTGTATTTTACTGCTGCTGCTGGGAAATGACTCATAGAACACTCATTCACTTAGGCACAAGCACTCACAAGCGAGACAAAAGGGAGTAGAGGCCATGTCCTCACAAGCAGAGGGTCTCAAAGTGAGGGTCAGGACCTCCCCAAGAAGTCACAAGACGCTAATTCAAATATAACGTTTAAAAAAAAAGATATATATTTATTATAATTAGAATAATACAGTATCAGTCACTCACCCATTTATATACAATGTTGGAAGAAAAATGGTTGTTCAGATAATAGCGCTGTAACATTTTCTGTAGCTGTACTGTACACCCTTCAATTTTAAATCACACGTATACCCTATACACTACCTACACTTTTGTATTGTCATATTGTATTAGTAAAGCAAGTAGGACTATTTTCATCGCCATTAAGGTATCTGCACACCATGCTGTGCTTGTCTCACATTAAGAGCCCCCACATGCTCAGGGTACAGTTCATCAGTCTGCATAGTGTATAGAGGCTTCATAATATTTGTAAGTAATAATACATAATCTCCAGTATTATAACAAAATGTAACGCAATATCTCACACCATCGGGGATTTGTTCATACAGTGGGTCACAGTATTTTAGAAAGAATCAATTGCTGACATGTGTACCCGTTATCTCAAACATGCATGGGTCCTACACAGCCTATACACTATGGACCTATCTATAGCATTTTGCAAAACACAGTTGAGTGCTTTAATGAATCCTTACAGAATGTGAGACATTTCCATCTGGTTTCAGAGAACATCACTGACACAGCATTCATTTAAGTTACCAACGACCAGCCTTGCTGCAGATAAAGGGGACAGCTCTATGCTTCTATTGTTAGGTGCAGCATTTGACACAGTTCCCTCCCACATACTGTGTTGGCATCTCAGCTAAAACTCTTAACTGGTTCATTTTCAACCTCTCCAAATAAACGGCCACTTTAGGTAACTCCACTGTTTCCATTTCATATACTGTCCCACAAGGTTCAGTCCTTGAACCCACCCTATTCATAATTTGCATGATCACCTAAATCATATTATCACTATTCACACCATCTTCAGTTGTAATGAGATTATATATCACTCTATACCCATTATATCCAGCTACTGTTCTACCACATTTAAAGGCAGGGTTAGACATTCTCAAGAACGTTTGCTAACGCACAATAACAATATTCCTCCGTGGCACCGCCCCACACAACTACAGCTTTGTTGATGTGAGCGGTGTTCACCACATTGTTGATGTTGTTATTTACAGAGCCCGGGCTGTGTAGAAGTATCAAATTCTTTTTTCAACACACATATAGAACAGTAAGAGCGAAATGCAAGAAGACATTTGGTGAATTTGACTAAATGTGTATTATCTTACAATTATCTTACAATAGCTGACTTTACATTTAATAAATGCTTGAAGATATAATTGCTGGTTGGCCAACAACCAGCAATTAAATGAGGACTAGAGATGTTAAATCATTTTTATCTGAAACTTTTTAATTTTCATATATTTCATAATGTTGGTATAGAATTTCTAATCCAATACACTTTTTGTCGCAATAATATGTTGTTCCTACAACGCCCTGGCTTTGTAAAGGGGAAAACAATTGGTCTAGATCACATCACACAGCTCTGGGATAAATAGCATTTGTTCTATAGTATTTTAGTCTGTGGATACTGTGTAGCGAATACTGTACAAGTACATATGCTATATTGAACATTAAAGTATTTAGAATCTGAACACAACTTCAAATTGTATCATATATATAATGTGAATTTTACCTGGACAGCTATCCAAAAACACATATACATTCCTGCAAGATACTGTACAGTATAGGGTTGCTAGATTTGGAGTATACTATTCAATGCAATTCATATTATAAGATATGACTGATGGTGTTATAAAGAAGGACATTAAGGAAGCAAGATAGGCCCTCGTGTCAAAGCTCAAAGGGTCACGGGTTGGTTGGGCTGCAACCGTTCACTAGCTGCATCACACGTTAGTCAATAATAAGAAATATCTCCCTGCTTAAGGCTGAATAGTGAAATACTGACAAGAGTATGATAGCATAGTCCAAGCATCCATGTTTATTTGTGTCAGCACAAATAAACTGATTTCTGGCTTTTTAACCAGTTAAAGGCAGGGTTAGTCATGCTCTTTGAGCTCAAATCAAAACAATATTCCTTTGCGGGGCTGCCTCACATATTGAAATGCATTGTTAAGCAAAGCATGGTATTTTTGAAGTACTACGGCTTTGTTGTCGTGAGCGGTGTTCACCACTTTGTTTATGTTCCTACAGTATTAATGGAGCCAGGGCTGTGTAGAAATATCAGATCATTTTTTCAACACATACGGATAATGGTAAGATAGCGAAATGCGAGGAGATATTTGGTGAATTTGACAAAAAGTGTATTACCTTACAATTATCGTGCAATAGCTGACTATATCTTTAAGTTAATTTTTTTTCACCCTGATAAAAAGTGTTCCATCAAACATCATACAATACAGTATGTATCTGTAGCTCAGTATTCTGGAAGCCACAGAAGTTAATTGTGGTCCATCTCACAAATCTGTAATGCAGTTGTCAAAATGATTAACATAATTATTCATAACAGCATAATATAACATCATAACAACATGAGACTACTTTATTAGGTGATATATATTAGCTAGATACATGAAACAAAGATGATCGCTTGAAAAAAGTTTACAGATATATTTTGTCTTTATGGGATTCTGATTTTCCTTACAACTGATAAATCCATGTCAAAACTCAAGAAAGAATCACAGGAAAAGGCAAATATGGATTGTAGGGAAAGAATACACTGTACATAATATTGCATAAGTTTTACATACATAAGATTTATACTTCCAATACTGTATAATATTTTCTGCCTTTCACTGATTACTGCGCACCATTAAACAAATCCAAAATACTGTATGGTGCATTTACTTAATAGGTGAGCAGTTTGCTAATCTATGTTCCCTATAAGCAACCAAAGCAAGAACCATAGTAAAAAACATGTTCAAATACAGTGTAGACACTGTGTATAAGAAAATGCTGCGTAGAAGATTCATAGCTTCATGAAAGGTGTGCTTAAGATACCAAATCCCTGTCTGGTATGGACCTTTCTTTACTGGAAGCATTTTGCATAGCATCAAAGCAAAGTTAGGACAGTCGAGCCGTCATCTTATTCAAGATGGCGTTTTCCACCAGTGAGCGACTTCCCACCAAGATGAGATCCCTAAAAAGCCCACCGGCACACACACACACACACACACACACACACACACACACACACACACACACACACACACAAACACACACACAGTTATCTCTATCTATACATAGGCTTTTTATTTCAGTTATTGTGAATATACAGTATTGAGGTACACACCTTGTAGTAGTTAGCATGCGCATAAAGGAGCAGTGCGACGTCATTATGCCCTGCTTCCAATGCAATAGACAAAGCTGTACTTTCATCCTGTGCATAGAAATAAACAAAGCTTATACATTTCTAAGGTGTCCACAATATGCAGAATATTTGACGCTGTGCTATTTCTCATTAGGGTGACAGTGTGTCTGTTCAATAGTAAAGCCAAGAAAGATTTTAAGAGGTAACTAAGCAGTTTAGACCACGGCTCTGTCTATATATATATTAGTGTAAACATTGTAGGTTCAATTCTTAACTATGTTCTTTCAAGGTTTTAAGGAAACCGTATTTGACAGAAAGAGTTCATTACAAGCAAGCAAACCAACAACCTCAATGAGTGAGCCCATGACTTACACTGTCACTGAGTGTGGGGTCACAGTCTGGCTGTGTGAGCAGTAGGTTAACAATGTCAGTGTGGCCATGCTCGCTGGCACACATCAGCGCTGTGGAGCCTTCGTCATCTCGGAGGTTCACCTCAGCTCCCTGGGCTAACAGGGCCCGCACCATGTCCATCCTGCCGTGACTTACTGCCAACATCAGCGCTGTCTGGCCTGCCTGGGATGGACAATGGAGGGGTCGAGCACCAATCACACATCAACAGAAAAGCTTCATGCACTGTTTATATTTTAGCTCAAGAAGATCTCAACAAACAACTTACAAACAGGTTAGGTACTATAGCTTCCTATACTTTATACATACTCAAGTGTTACTTATCAAATACAACACAAGTACAAGTACAACACTAACTTAGAGAGGATACAATGGGCCTGTACTGTTGCGTACAGTTTCATGTATTTCCACTGTAATACAGTACTTGGAGAAACTCCAATCTCCATATTCATAAAGCTTCTCTTTTCACTTTCCCATGTGATTTTTATGAATGACACGACCGCTTGATAGATGGTATGTCAAGCCTAGCCTATATGGCAATATTGAGCGTCAGTTACGTACTGGATGTCTCACTAACAAACACATGGCTTTCATCATTTCACATGGGTCATTTAGGAGGCGTTTCTCATTTTACACGCTGTTGTCCAATCCGACTTGCGTAAAAACTAAGCTTGCCAGCCATTCAAATAAATATATGAATGTCATTTCATGACGGCCAATGAATATGTTTACACAGATTCATTATTCTAGTTATTGCTCTCATGCATCCAAATGCACATAGTGTAATAAACACACAAAATATAATATGCTGTACACCTGTACTAAATGTCCAAAAAACAGTCAATTATCACATTGAAAAAACGTAATGTTCAAAACACACATTCTCACATTGCTCACTTTTGTGAGAATGTGTGTTTTCAAGATTTTAACATTTTCATTGGTTGCTTTGCTCTCACTTTACATGAAGGGTTACTGACGCTACACATTTGCCAAAAGCTTAATAGTCCTACAACCACCTTCTGTACTGGGTCTAACCTGGACTAACCTGGTTGGCCTTGGCATTGACATCCCCTTTAGTGAAGAGCTCTTCCACAACCATCATGTCCTCTGGAGTCTCCACAGCAGCGAGTGCAGCTAGCATTATGGGCGTGTAGCCCGCATTGTTCTGGTGGTTGACGTTGCACACGTCTGTGGTGACGATGGTTGGATGAAGGGCACAACAAACCACACGTAAGAAGAGGGCCAAGGGAATGGTGTTCATCATGAGGAAAGGACTACAGGTATTCATTACGTTCAAAGTGAATCACTCTATAATCAAAATGTCAGCTAATCAGAACTGACGGGGAGATTAATGTACAACACATTTAGAAATTAATTTCCCCAAATCAAGATATTCACACTGAGGTAGGATAAGCGTGCGCGCGCGTGTGTGTGTGTGTGTGTGTGTGTGTGTGTGTGCGTGTACTTGCACCATTGGGTGAACACTGAATATAATCCAAACACATATCACCAAATATATAGGACAGCTGAGAGACACACACTCCTGTCTGCTCTATACAAAAATCAAAGGCACGCGTGGTTCTCTACCTCGTACGTCCCCTGTAGTCACATACACAAGCTCATAGTGTTTCCAACATGACCGTAGAGCACCATAACACCCTTGTAAAAAGATGGTGTCTGTTAGCCATGTACTGTACATCTACAACAGCGGAAATCTACATTTGCTGAAAACAATGGCAAACCTCTTTCATGGCGAACTTACATCTGCCATACCTACAGTAAGTCCTGACTCTAATGCCTATTAAATTACTAATAATGAAAGACTATCTTATGAAGCGTGGATAGAATAGTATTGATTCTGTCTGACTGTGTCTAGTGCACAACAGCAGAATGTAATGAAAAAGCCAGGCATTTGAGTGCCTAATAGAGAACGGAACCTTTCTTTGACCTGTCATTTCTTGTCAGAAGATGTGCTGTCCAACCACGTTTGCGTTGTCCATGTTTGGAAGATGAAATTGAATGCAAATGAATGAAATAGGCCAAGACCGGGCTGGTTTCAGACGTTGAATCAGAACTAATGTGATGTCTGATATTTCTTTCAGTGTATTTGTCTTCTTGTTAGCTACTATTCAAAAGGTAGCCAGAAGGAAATAATTGCCTCAGATATTGTTTCACCATCAGTATCACTGGTAATAAGTAATAAGCAAACATTCTTTTTTCATATGCATGAGAATAGTAGACTTCCAGATTACCTGAATCTAGTATTTTCTTGACTATGGAGAAGTTGGAGTGTGACACACTGTAATGTAGAACTGTGTTGCCATTGCCATCAGCCATATTGAGTACATATTGCAGCACCAAGGGGGATATAGCCCGGAATGCCGACAGATAACCCTCTACGGCGGCAGGGTCGGACATTTTCTGGCTGGACACGTAGAACCACTCTTGTTGGAGTGTGTGGAGACAGGCGTGCTGAAAGAGAGGCAAAAATACAAAGAAATCTATTCTTGGGGGGAAGAAAACTTCAATCTTCACATAAAGATACATTATTTGCATGCATGTGAAAACATACACTTTGCATGTTGTTCCAATTGCAATCTAGCAAAAGGCATCGCCTTCAAAGCCCCCAATTTTGCAAGTCACCAAAATTTACAAGAATATTGAAAATCACTTTCAACGTTGAATAGCAAAAGATGTGTTGTAATTGGGAGGATATACACATAGAACATAATAACCCAAAATGCTGTATGCCAATGACAGCTAGAATTAAGAAGATGAAGCTGTCTGCAGTGTATACACAATATGCTTATTGTGTATGATGGTCACTTCACAGTATCTTATGAGGTACATACTGTATGCATACTGTATGTGAATCAAAGAGAAATGGGAAAAGAGGTAACATGAGCGTGTGTATGCGTGTGTGTGTGTGTGTGTGTGTGTGTGTGTGTGTGTGCGTGCGTGCGTGCGCAGTGCACATGCTTGTGACTGTGTGCGTGTGCATGCGCAGGCACCGTTGGGTGAACACTGAACCATTTCTGTCTCTCTAATCCCTCCTACTTTCTGTACTGATAATAATTAAATGTATCCCGTCAGACAGAGGTTCAGGAAATCCATTGAATCTCAAAATATCATTCATCAGACAGAAAATGAAAGAGTTGGCACGTTCATAAGCGAGATATCTTTTTTTAAAGTAGAATTCTTGAAGACAACCTTCCTTGGATACAAATAGACCAAGACCGACAGTGAGAGAGAAAGAAATAGAGAGTAACAAAGAACTATAGAAAATGCACTTAGACGTCTCATACATACCAGATCCCTGCTAGATAAAGCCTTTTCTTCGCTTAGATGGGTCTTTAAGGCTTGACATGCCAAAAACATCCTTTCATTCAGCTTAAACCTTGGGGAAATAGGGGGCTATTGATTATGCGGCAACAACTGAGGCCAGATAATATCCCCTTAATAGACATCACTTTATAATGAGTAGGCCACTATAAAGAAGCTAACGACACCAAACCAATTTAATTGGGCGATTCTACACACGCTTGTAAGATTTTAATGTGAGAGAGGAGTTCTACCTCAGTTGATTATCTGGGATTACATAGCCTCTTAGGTCTTGATTGTAGATGCTTTTCCCAACTTGGATTTCGCCTGGGTCAGACACACCAGAAATGTGCTTCCATGACCTATTCCATTTGTGTTCCTTTTCCTTCATCTCTCCGCAAGCTGAGAGCTCATGAACTGAGACAGGCTCCAACCTATTGGCAAACCACAAGGTTTTAATCTTCTTAAAATGCCTAAACGCAAAATATGCAAGACAAGCAGATCCCCCCATGATGGTGGTCGATGTAGGATCGATCATAGATTCAATAGTCATTAGAACAAAGACGGGCACAGAATTTCAAAAACCTACCCTCTCGTCAAGCCAATAACCTTTACTAAACTTTTTCTGTTGTTGCTGCAGACTTTCTCACTGTGTTCTTTCTTCATTATAGAACAAAGCAGATGGGAACTTGTTGGCCTGTCTACAAACAACAATGGGATATACATCTCCATAGATTAATACTTATACAGTAATAAAAGAAAACATATACAAATCATACTTAACGGAAACCATCCTTTCACATGCAGACCAGAAAATGTGACTCAATTTTAGAACGTTATTGGCCACAAACCACTGTGTAGTGAAATGCTATGTGAAACCCAATATCATTCCAGTCATTGCAAGTATACACCACAAAGCCAACTGGCCAAGCCACTTCCTGTAAAGCCATACAGCTTAAAGTAAGAATAGCATAGCATATTTTGTTTATGTGAAATAGGCTCTAACCAGACAGCTACTTTCACTCATACTCTTCTGGTGTTTACCGTGTCTCTCAACACAATGAGATATTCAATGTTTAAGATTAGAAAAGGAATCACATTTTAAAATTACAGATTTCTGTCCCAAGTTGCTCTTTAAACCAACATTACAAAATCGCTGTTGTTTTTGTTTGAAATGCAGTACAAACAGTACATACACAGAAATACACATTTACCTTGCAGAGCAGAGGATGCATGTTGTTCCATCATTTGGATCTTTCTTTTGACCCCTCCTGCATCATTACAACTCATATGACAGACTCCTGAATTTGCTTGATCGCCTCTACAGGGGTCGTTTGAGGGATGAGCTGGAGGCTGAATCTGTCTATTGGCTGCAGCAGAGAAAGTGGATAGGGGGTCACTTTGCAATGGTCATCAAAGCAACAGATGGCTCAGTAGAGAATAACATGCAATCAAAGGTGAACAGCAATTCCAGCGGTGATACCTGGAGACTGGGGCTGTGATGCAGAAGATGTACCTCCTTGTGCCATGGTTGTGTTCATGCAGCTTTGCTTGGATCCTGTGTCTTTGCATTTGCCATGGTCAAAGACATCCCCCTGACCACTGTAACTTGCTGTGAACAGGCCCTGCTGTTCCTTCAGCAATCTCTGCATCTTCTCAATATAATGATTTAGCTCTGGTTCCCACTGGGGCTGGGCAGAGCATGCTATTTGGGATGCGACCGACAAGTTCAGAATTTTCCCCTCACCTACCCCAATACTCCTCGTCCTGATGGGATTGGGTAGGTGTGAAGGTCCGCATGCCATATTCCGTGTTTTCAAGCCAATTAGGAAATTATCATGAATGCTGGTGAACCCAACACCTGCGTCGCGGGTTGTTGTTTTAGCCAATGAGAATTGTGTTGGTTTTAAGGCACTTCCACACCAAGCCACAGTCCCTATACCAACAGAACGTGTCTCAGGAACACATTCAATATCCCTGACTTTGATGGCCACAGATGCCGTCCTTATAAAGTTTTGTGAAGTGTTGGTGTGCTTCTCTTGGGTACTGATGACTGTGTTGGTGCTTGAGTTGGTGTTAAAGGCATGTCTAGTATTAGTAAAGCGGGATACTGAATTGGACACTGTGTTGGTCCTCTGAGAAGCTGTTTGAGGTGAAGCCATGATGCAAAGATCAACTGTTCGGATGGCATCTGTGGTATCTGTGGTATCTGTCATGTCAACTGCACAGTTGCCAAAAGCCAGTGGGCAATACTCCATCTGACCTGTCCCTACTCCCCAAATCTCTCCAATTACGTCAGTGTTGATTTCTGCATCACACATCTTCATCGTTGTCCCGACTCCCTGTGTGTTTGTATTGACATGTATCCCCACACATTGTTCCCGGCTTTCCACCCGTTCCTTAACCACCCAGTAGCTCATCGGCGTGTCAGGACCCACGCTCACACTGCTTAGCTGAACTGTACATGATACCCCCACAGTGTGTCCATTAAGGTTGGTCCTCTCCCCTGTGCTGGCATCTCTGAACTCTATGTGGTTTCCCACAGCCTGGCTCTTGGTGTCAGTCCTGGCCTCAGTGGATTTACTATCAGTTGTGGGTTTAGCAGTGGAAGCCTTGTCCACACGGTTTCTAGCCTCAGCATTCTGAAGCTCCAGCATTAGTCGACTCATTTCTGCCTGGAGGGTTGTTTCCTTCAACTCTGCTTCCAGCTGACCAATTCGGTCCTTGAGAGATTCAATACTTTGTTGTTGGGCATCAAGCTCTACTTCCCATTCTGTAATAATACCAAGGTCAAGCTCGGACACGCCGGTTGCAGTTGTCTTTGTCTCTATCAGTTCACTGCCCACACATTTGTCTACCTTTGTGGGTTTAAGCATAATGTCATCAGTGTTAGCTGCAACTGATCTGGTGCGTCTGACATGAAGCAAACTATGATTAAGACTATGGTGTGCTTGCAAACTACCACCTTTTATGGTCCTTTCCAGTGCCTGCATCTCCTCAGTCAGTTGTCTAAACTCCCTCAGACCAGTGCAATCTTGTTGAACAATGCTCTCAATTCCCTCTTCATTATTCACACTGTTCTCCACTTCAGAGACTTCCTGGAAATGACCTGAGCTCTCCATGCTATAGGCTCTCTTCCTAAAAATGTCATTAAGATCCTGGTTATTATTCTGGTTTTTCACATGAGAGACCAGTTGTCTTTTCTCCTCCTGCAGGACTGAGATCTTTACCTGCAAGATGGGGATGGCTTTCACTTGTTCCTCAAGGTCCTTTAGCCTCTGCAGAGCTACCACCATCTGATCGCGGACATGCTGCAGGGGGCTGAGACCGACAACTGGGGTGGATCTGCCTGAGCTCTGTGGGCTGAGCTTAAGGGACCCCGTGCTGCCTCTGATGCCATGTGAGGCACAAAGGTAGAGCGACGAATTAGCCACTGTGCCAGCAGGCTTGTTGCCATTGTTATTTTGATTGTATGCACCAAAGCCAGTGAAAGGGGAGAGGGACCCAACAGAGCTTACTCCACCAAAGCTGGCCAGCCGTCTGCGGGGATGTGGTTCGGGGTGGGACTGGGTTTGCTTATCCTCCTCCAAACGCTGGACCATTTCCATTAGGGTCTCTTCAACCAGGGTGTTGTGTCTGGGTGATGTCAAAGATCTTGCTGCAGGTAGAGGCTTTGGATCAAGGTGCTTTTGAGAGGTTGAGGTCTTGGATCCTTCATTTTTTGTAGTGTCTATGGAGGATCCATATGGTGGTGGAAGAGGCGGTCGACCGATGGTCTTATGAGACAGAGCCATGGGCCTGGCATCATCACTACTAGCTGATAGCAGGGGTGCTAAAGAGCCAGGTAATGCATCCCTTTGTGGTTTTTCCACATTATTGGCTGCCACTCTGGGCCTTCGTTTAAGGTTTAGTCGCTTAATGGTGGGGCCGTTCTTGAAATCCGCCTCAATCTTAAAGCAGTCCTTGCCCTGGTGGTAATTACAGGCTGTCTCCAAGTAGATAGGCACACACTCTTCTGAAAAGTTTTGTCTCTGACCTGTCAGGACAAGAACATTTTATTGTACTAAATGAATATGGAGCACATGACAGATATTAAGTCTATGTGATCCAATTTTGAGGTAGGATAAACTAATTAGGGAGAATGAAACCCAACAGAAAGGTCCTGGGCTCAATCCCTGACACCCTTGGACCATAAAACTAATTCCTACAATATGTGATCCATAATATTTGTGATTGTACTGACGTCTTTTTGGATAACATTGTCTGCTACAGTATATGACCTGATAATAACCTGTGAATCAATACAAAACATAACATATCCTTAATTACATTTTTATATTAAAGTTTAATCATGGCACTTACAACATAGTTTAGTATACTTTAAAATCAACAAAATATCCTGAACAGCTCGCAATGTTTTTATATTGAAAAATGTTCTAAGTCTTGCTTAGCTTACCTCTGTGAAATGTTCATCTGTGACCGATTCAGCACAAGTGAAGTATATCCTCTCTTGTATCCAACATGTTTGGATATCACTTTTTCATTGCATATCCCACCAGTGTAGGATAGACTGATCCTCATTCACCAACAGTGTAGGATAGTGCTTGGCTGACACATGCCTCAAATTGTAAGTCTCTCTGAATATCTTCAACTTACTCTATAATTACTCTGCAAGTTTCCCTCTGAATGGCAAACCATATTCTTGGAATTGTTTTTCAACCAGACTTTGTCCAAGAATTCCAACCACTGCATGCAAAATAACCCTTTCTAAGTGTTTCTACTGTATATCAGTAAGAGAAATAAATGGGGAAAACAATCTTTACTGTTTTGAATATTCTAAGTGTATTAGAAATGGATGTGAGTATGTGTGTGTACTGTATACTCAGATATTATATTGTTTTGTTTGTTAGAGGTTAAACCTTTAGTACAACTTCAGAAAAAGTCACTGAATAGTATGTACTGTATGTGCTTTAGCCATACCATATGTGCCGAAATTGTGAAATCCACAAAAGAAAGAAAAAACAATTACCTGGCGAGACTGTCCCATCTGTAAAGATTAAATTCTCCTTAGTTATTGATTCCTGAGCCATCCCAATTTATGATCAGTAGACTGGTCAAATTAAGTCAAGTCAGGTGAATACATCTGGACAATAGAATAACGATTAGGCCTAACTGATTTTTACCATTACCATCTTTACATACGTCTCTCTCTCTCTCTCTCCCTCTCTCTCTCTCTCTCTCTTTCTCTCTCTCTATCTATCTCTCCACACTCAGTATCAAGTAGCCTTACAAAATGCTTACATAAAGGAAATCTAATGCTATGGAAGACGTTATCCAGCTAATTCTGCAGAGGTAAACATAGCAGACGGCTCAGCATCTGTCACTCCACTGTATGGCTGGATCACATTATTCATATGTAAGCACCTATTACTGAAGTAAATACTTATACTTAACACAAATACGTTTATGTTAAGATTAAAACAGAGGGAAAGAGATTTTCCCATCCACGGAGAAACAAACAACACGTACATTTGTCAACTTGATCAAAATATTTTGTTATGTTGAAATCCACCTGAGATGGCTTTGAAGGCATGTGTCAAATATGTATTTTGCCGCAAATTATAAATAAGTGTATAGTGTGTGAAAAAACTTCACACAACCCATCAGTGCCACCTACAGGGTTAAGAAAGTACAAAACTGAACTAAACTGAAGACATTTTTACTAACAAATAACAATAAAAGTAGCAGTCTGGAAAACATAACCTCTAACCATACTATTGAATATGCATTATTTAGATTTTAGTAACTAGATTGATAGGTACCATGTAACGAAATGTAACTATGCTATCTTAATTAATTGCCACTCTGTGGTGGACTGGAAGCCATACAGTATGGTAGGCCTGCCTATATACACCTTCTGGGGCCTGGTATGTACAGTATAATCCTGCACAGTACAATCATACAGTAGCCTATTCTGCTGAACACAGCATTATACATCAAACACTTGTTGACAGGATTTAGTACATCACACATTATAATACACCTGACTCGAATCCAAATATGATTTTTAAATTCCTAATTCCTAATTCTATTTGTATAAGCTTACTAATATCAAACACTGAAATATTATGAGTAAGATAGGGCACTTTTTCTTTCAATAATATTTTATATTATATTATTATTGTATTGTGATTATTTAATTCAGTGATGGCATGATGTACAACTCCATATTCTGAAAATATTAGGTGAAGCCACTCACCTGTACAGGAGATGTTGAAAAAACAACACCGCCTATAATTCAAATGGCTACTGTTAAAAAATAGAGGTCTAGAACTACAGTGCTTACATTCATATACTTGGGTTCTATGGTTCCGCGTAATTGCCCTTTACGTTCTCAGCGATGACTGTGAAACGTCACGTTAGCAGTAGAAAACTTAACTTGTAGATCCGTGAGCTTCAGTGCGCATGCGCGCAAAGCACACCACCAGCAGCAGACCAGAGGAGACCTGGCGGGCCAGGCGGTTATTGGAGGACCAGGGGCAGGTCGTTTTTTCTATTAAATATTTATTGTTTTCATGTCACTGTTTGATAGATCAAGCAGACAGTGCATCTTTTGAGCCTATAGGCCTAAGCCTATTTCATCGACAGTCTAGGCACATTGTTATTATTTAAGAGTCATATTGTGAACATTTTTTTATTAAATTCTAAAAAATATAACCTTGCTGCTCTACCTATATTGTGAAGAAGACAAATAGCAGAATACCGGTAGGCAAACAATTGAACAAATGACACTAAACAACAAACTAAATTGTGCAACGTCCAGTAGGTGGCAGAGTTTAACCAGTGCATGCAGCTTTTATTTTGCTTGATATTCTGGAACACAACTTCACTATATCACGATATCCTATGCGAATTTAGTATCCTATAAATGAGTAAGCTCAAAGAAATGTACATCAGGCCTATTATGGAATAAACCTGAAGCACACGATACATTATTTAGTACATTTATTTTTTCTTTCATCACTTTACTTTTTGACGTTTTCCTTCTTCTTACAAAGTAGCCTACTTATAACCCATATCTCTTGTAAATAAGATATGCCTTAAAACCCCATATGGACGACAGTGGTCTGGACATTTCCTTATACAGCTTTATCCTTCACTTTAGCTTATGTAGTACCCACTCCCCATATATTTTTACATCCTGCAGCCATGTGGCAATATGTTAATTTTTGTTACATGACCTCATTTTCAAAGTGATTATCACACTTGGTAATATTTCAATTAGGCCTAACTTTGTTTAGTTTCAAATGATATGTTACAACCATAGAGCTATATATAGGTTACAATCCATTTAAAAATTAAAATGCTTCAATATGTCTAACTGACTCAATTTTTAGAACAACATTATGAAATACAAGAAAGTAAATGTGTATGTAACATATATGCATTTTAACATTAACGTAATGGGTCCACGTACTTAACGTAAGAGTTAATGTAATATTTTATCTAGGTTATTTATTAGCTAATAACAGTGAGTTTGTTATTTAAGTTCAAAGTTCTATTTTACCTTGCTGTTGTGAAACTGGTGACAAACTTTAGTTTGTGTCAAAAAATGCACACTCACTCACAGCTGTACTGTACGCCATACAGTGATGCACAAATGGGGCAGATCATTGTGGCATACACTGTGTATGCACACAACCTCTGTATATGGTTGTCTTGTATTAATAAAAGTCAAAGTAGTAATATAATGAGAACTAAGCTTTGACCCCTGATTTGAACTTTAAGCTGTTATCCAGGATCATGCAAATAATGTGTCAGCAGGGGCGCCATATAGGGGGGAAAAGTTAGGACAATTCCAAGGGCCCCTGACTGACAGGGGCCCCAGAAAGTAGGTAAAAACTAATACATGTTTTTATTATATTATATAAACCATCATCATTAAATATATATATTTTATATTTAATAATACAATTAATAATCTTTGTTTTTACTTGTTTTTGGCAATAAAAGTTAAATATTACTATCAATATTGACAGACCACCCCCTGTATATGCATGAAATGGTTTGGTCCTGCCTTAGCGCACTTATCGGTGACAGTGTTTAGTTGAAGTTTGTAGATGAGCCAGAAATAGCGATCACAATGTTTCCCATTCCCAATAAACAAAAAATCTGGTTTTCAGAAAGGGAAAGAGAGAAAAGAGAGTGGAAAGACAAAGGAAAGGGTGTCAATCTGTAACCCAGTCTGTGAGTGATATCACTCTAATACCACTGGTATTAACCTGTTGTGTTACCCTACACTAGTGTTACCCTACATTTCATTAACATGTAATCAGTGCAGGGAAACGTTTAGCAAGATATTCATATTCAATAATTGTCCCTGTCCCTTTTAGCAGACTTAAAAACAGATGAATCGGCAGCACCCCTGTCACTTTTCACGTCCCTGCCCAGTGAAGAAGGTGAGCAACATTGTGCTAATGATATACCAGTTAGCATCATTTCAGGAAGTCTGTGGGGATATCTCTGTCTCTCTTGCTCTTTTTATCATAACAAAAAGTCAAATGAAATATTTATTAATGACATGAAATTAAATTCAAACAACTTATTTTCTCACATAATGGTTATTATTAAATTAAATTAAATAAAAACCCTACTGTCTGTACTGGATGCTGGGCAGTTGGAAACAGTGAGTAATTTACCTCAGCCCACATGTAAATTACAGACAATATTAAAATAATCCAGTTTGATATGGATACAGACTTTAGTATTCCCATCATGAAGGGCAAATTATTTGAGAAGCTTGCACACACCACACAAAAATCTATCGTATCTAATGTATGTAATCAAGTGGTCGTGATGCAGAACTGTAGGTAATTTGTGTTCTGTAGTGAGTGTTATTTATTGGTATATATATATATATATATATATATATATATATATACTGTATATATATTAAGTTTGCCCCTTTTAGCAGACTTCAAAACAGATGAATTGGCAGCACCCCAGTCACTTCACCCCTCCCTGTCCCAGTGAAGAAGGTGAGCAACATTTTGCTAATGATATTAATGTAATAATATTATATATAACATTATTCAATAAATGCTGACACGGCTTGTTAAATTCAATGAAAGATGAGTCCAATTAAATAATGGGATTGGATTAAATTATATTATAAATGGATGTATAATATAATATCATATATATAATATAAATGTTATAATTATAAATAATAAGTTATTATAATATAATATGGATTATTTTAATATTGTCTGTAATTTACATGTGGGCTGAGGTAAAGTACAGACAGTAGGGTGTGTTGTTGTTATTTAATTTAATTTAATAATAACCATTATGTGGTTAAAGAATTTGTATACATATATAATGTATATAAACAGTATACATGTATACTGTATATATACAGTATACATGTATACTGTTTATATAGTATATATGTATATATCACATACATTGTGTACATCCTACAGAGCCAGGGCCCTCGCAGGTAGAAGGAATAAGTGTAGAAGGAAAGAAAGTTACAGTGATGATGAGGATGAGAGATGCATTGTGGAAGAAGACAGAAGTAAATAAATACAAATACATTGAGACTTTGAAACATTAAGGAATTTTCTTTATTATGGCTTTAAATCTTGCATCAAATAGTGAACTGCATACTGTATGCAGACTTACATATATAAATTACCAGCAGTAAATATTGTGCTAGTAAAAATACTAAAATACAAGAAGCAAGACAGTTGCAAGCCTTTAATTAGAGTTATGTAAAGCTTTTGATGGGACAGTTAGGTCCTAGAGATGTGACAACAGCTGCGCAGAGGGGGCCCAATTCAATTTTTTTGTCATGGGGCCCAAAATTCCTGACGGTGCCATCAGTAACTGTCTGTATGTATGCACGTGTGTGTGGTCAGGTACAGATACATGATACATGATACAGAATGTCCTACGTCATTAGGCTACTTAGAATACACTATATATCACAAAATAAATACAGAAACTAGCAATTATACAATGCAGATGTTCAATAAATGCTGATACGGCTTGTTAAATTCAATGAAAGCTGAGCTGAGTCCAAATGATAAAACAGGTACACAATTACATTCTTATAGAAATTGAACTTATTTAAAGTTTATGAAATTAGCCTTGATTAAATATAGTTCAATGTGTAACGTCAAACCTGCATGGTTAATATTTAAAGCATATATATGCCCTCATTTACTTAATTAGTTAGTTTTCTTTAGCAAGACAATTACACTCATTATAATGCATGTAACGTTGAAAGCTGTGATTGGATCAGCCTAAAGCCATTCACACAGTATAGGGGGAAACTTTCTTCATCTTTGAACTTTGCTCTGCTAAACCTGCGCTGACAGATGTGATCGAAGAGGCCTGTTGATTGGCTGGCAGAGATACACACCCCTGTGTAATTCCCTATCTGTGTCTAGAGCCCTGACTTAATGTTTGGTCTACACACCAAGCAGTCGACTTGAAACAACAGTTTAAGTCCCTGCGCCACTCTTCCCAGCATCATGTCCGACAGAGGTGCCTTCGACACCAACGTGGTAACCCTCACCAGGTTTGTTCTGGAGCAGGGCAGGAAGGCCCAGGGAACAGGAGAATTAACCACCCTGCTCAACTCCATCTGCACCGCTGTCAAAGCGATCTCCACCGCAGTCCGGAAAGCTGGGATTGCTAACCTGTATGTTAACACAAGAATGTGGCCCATGAGATGTATGTCGCTGTGGAAGGGTATAAAGCATGGCATTTATGATGATATTTCCAGAATGTATTCTTTAAATCACATTGTGATATCCTCGCTAGTGTTGTTAACCTGCTATTGTATCATTTTGAATGCATGAGGAGAGTTAAAACAATGCTCATTGCAAGTTGAGCGAAACATGAATAATACAATGGTTTCATAATGTTTTAGTATTTTATTTATTTGTTATGTTTGCCTTTTTCATTCATTCTCTCATGTAAGGATAGTCTTTAACTTTCTCTCTATTCTCATAGTAATAACAATAGATATTCATGCCACTTGTACGTTGTATTTAACCAGAGCTGGCAAATAAGTAAGCCGTTGCCGCTTAGGCCAAAGGTGCACCGGCTTCACATTTCACAAGAGTTCACAAGATAACAAGATAATGCACTTCACTTTACATGGCACTATGTTCCATAGTACTATGTTACAATGGGTTTGCCCTGTGCTCAAACATTATACTGTATGCATTTAGCCTGCTTCTGTACACTTCATTGTATTAACCTTAGTGGTTGACAGTTGCATTAACATTGGTGTTGTTCTCGGGGTTTTGCTTCTTCCCTATGAAGGTATGGCATTGCTGGCAGTACCAATGTCACAGGGGACCAGGTTAAGAAGCTGGATGTGTTATCCAATGACATGGTCATCAACATGATCAAGTCCTCCTTCACCTCCTGTGTCCTGGTGTCTGAGGAAAACGAGAACGCCATTATTGTGGAATCAGAGAAACAAGTGTGTATGTTTGTCATATTTACTGTAGTGTGATGTCATTCTTCACAATATGACAACAGACTTGACAAATGCTATAAACAACACATGTTCTACTTCAAATGAGCGTATCCCTTCCATGTGTCATTTTTTAACATGAAAGAAATGAGACAAAAATAGAAGAGAATATCTGTCATTAGGTATTTCATTGTAATGGACTATGCAGGCCTGATGGTACAGTAAATAGGAATAATATTATTGTCATAGTATCTTAGTTGGAATATTGAGTTTTTTTGGAATAAGCATGTTAATACAGTATCTACTGCTCTATTGACGGACACGTCTTGAATATGTTTGCAAGTGTCAGCATTTGTTGTGTGATTGACAGGGTAAATACATTGTGTGTTTCGATCCTCTGGATGGCTCCTCCAACATCGACTGTCTCGTATCAATTGGAACAATCTTTGCCATCTACAGAAAGGTTTGTGCTATATAGCCTCCATACATGACGTGATGTTGGTTCATAAACAATGTTCACTTTCACAGCCTTTGTTAAGAAGCTGTTTTCTTTCTTTGTCATGTCCTGGTTATTTAGACTAGCACTGGTGAGCCTAGCGAGAAGGATGCGTTGCAGTCTGGAAGAAACATAGTCGCTGCTGGCTATGCCTTATATGGCAGTGCCACTATGATGGTCCTCTCCACTGGCCAAGGAGTCAACTGCTTTATGCTTGACCCAGTACGTTACTGCCTTGTTTTTACTCTGACTGAACGAGCCTTTATCTGTGGGTTTACATAGATGTTATAGACTCTCTCGTATCTTCCCAGGCAATCGGAGAGTTCATCTTGGTAGATAGAGATGTAAGAATTAAGAAGAAGGGGAAGATCTACAGTTTGAATGAAGGATATGCGCAACACTTCTATCCTGATGTGACAGAATATTTACAGAAGAAGAAGTTCCCAGAGGTAATAGCACCTAGTGTTGTAACTGTACCTATTGTAATATTGAGTAGATGTATGGTTTGACAGAAACATTTTCCACATAGAAATGTTTGACATTTATGACTTTGACATTATTATTATTATTATTATTATTATTATTATTATTATTATTATATATTTTTATGTTTTATTGATAAGATCTTATGTTGTAAACTCCTAAAAACAACTTATGTTAAAAGTACTGTATTCTGGTAAAGCTTTAAAACACTGGCATATAAATTAACATAATACTGTAATAACATTTCAGAAAATTACAATACATTTTATTATATCGTAAAATGTTTTCAATGCTTCCATTCTGAAAATCCCTGAACAAACGAGTACAGTGACATAAAAAGTAAATCTCTGTGTTCTGATAGGATGGCTCTGCCCCATATGGTGGCCGATATGTTGGTTCAATGGTAGCTGATGTCCATCGCACTTTGGTGTATGGAGGAATATTTTTATATCCTGCCAATGTCAAGAGCCCTAAAGGCAAAGTAAGTAATCGATTGCTACTTGAACAAAACTATATTACATTGATAATACAGATTTTTACTCTCTTCGATTTGCTCCCCGCACACACACACACACACACACACACACAATTCTCTACCCATTCCCCTACCAGCTCATGCACAGTGTGCTGCAGTACTATGCTCATGCCATCGATGAGGATGCCTTTCATTTGTACTGCAGCACATTACTGTTTATGTGTTCTTCTTCAGCTGCGGTTGCTGTATGAATGCAACCCAATGGCCTTCATCATAGAACAGGCTGGAGGACTGGCCACAACAGGAGTTATCGGTGTTCTGGACATCCAGCCCACTAACATCCACCAGAGGGTCCCTGTGGTCCTGGGCTCTCCAGAGGATGTGCAGGAGTACATTTCCATCTTCAAGAAGCATGCAGTGAAGTGAAGTGTGCAGATGTACTGTCTTGCTGTGTTTGCATTGGGCAACAGACATCAATAAGAAAACAAACTCAAATACAGTATTTTGTTGTCTCCCACCCCCATGCCATAAACAGATGCATTCTTGTGATACACAACCTACAGCAGGGCATAACGGTGCTTTACCTATTGCCTGAGCAAAATAGTAATACCCTCATTAGACCTGATCATTTTTTAAAGATAGCTTTTTGCCGCTGTGTGTGAAACCATTTGTTTTATAAATAAACCCAAACCCAAACATTATTTACATGTTTTTATTATATAGACAACATACAGACCGATAGCAAGACATGTTTATACATGTACATGCTTCAATAAATACTTTTATAATTACACTGAAGAATATTCTCAAGTTAATAATCCACTATTAACTAAACTATAAACTATTAAGGATATGATAAAAGCTGTCTGCAGTGTATACACAATATGCTTTTAACTATATTTATGTTTTATTTTACATTTGAGGTGCGAAGTAAACCAGTACTTCAAACCACACTGACCATATACAGTAAATCTTCCACACTATATATTAGAAAACATTAGTGTGTTTTCCTCAGAATGCTGCGTTACTGATTTAGGGCTATAAATAAATATAATATATATAAAATAAGAAATAAAGACAACCAGCCATAAGTGCTAAAGACCATCTGTTCAACTGGGAGAAGATTATGTGAGACTGTCCTGGTGCCAGATGACTATTGTGTTTCTGCTTGTCTGGGTTGCTCCATAGCTTCTGAGTGGTTTGCCTTTGTTACAGAGGTGTTCTTGTATATTCCAAATTATTTTAATAAACCAAATGTTTTCTTTAACAGCTGTTAACCAGTCTTTTTAACAGAAAGATCTTCAAGAGCTTCATTTTACAATGTGCTGTAACATTAGTCTCCTCTAACGTTAGTCTCCACATCTAGAGTGTCACATAAGCTAGATGTTGTGTCCCACTTTCCACACGGCCCCACCATTCTGCTGTTAGGCTGCATTTAACCAAACCTTGCTGCCTGCCTATACTCAACATCCATGTCAGTCACTCTCAGTTCAACTCAGAGCAAATCATATGGCTTCATCATCAACCTAAGAGGCTCTAGAAAAGCATCTATTGACTCACACTGTCTTTAACCAAACAGTCAGCCATTACAACCTTGTCAACTACTTTCTTACTCCTTGCTGTCTTTTGGCACCAGCAACACACCCTAACATGCCTTAGGAGACATGTTTAAGATTGGCCACAGCACTAATAGGCCATAAAGACTCAGTGAGGAATAAAACAACCCATAGGCCTCTTCTAAATGGTATTTTATTTGGGCAAGCAGTCATTATTGGTCACAGCAGTGCTTTATAAGCCAACATAGATGTATCTTTACATAGTGTGCTCCAATAGACAAATAACTCCTAGAATTGAAGTGACACATGTTCTGTTAGCATGGCAGCTCATTACGAGCACACACTTGTGCACTCTCGGACACTTATGCACTCTCGCACACGCACGCACACACACACACACACACACACACACACACACAAACAATGTGCTTGTGACTGTATGATGTCATCATCCAGTTGGAAACTTGGCATTATGAGACAAAAGCGTCTTCCAGAACATACTGCAATTTGTATTGGTTCTTTACATTCAATGCACCTTTCTTGATGGTATATTCATTTGCACTTTAATTATAAAAGTTATAGTTGTGAGTTTGGAAGTAGAATGTGGCCCATCAAAATGATTCTACCTTTAGATAAAAAATGTAATCAATTTTATCAAGTCACGTTGTTCTGTGGTGTAATCAATAATGTATGTTGTGTAATATGTATTATTGTAGATTGTGTCAAACGCACACAGACACACTTGTTTATTTCAATTTTGTTCCGACTGTATGATTATAGACTACAGAGTCAATATTTAGAATGTGCAGGCTAAGCAAAACTCACTTGTTTGTCTTCTGCTACTGTGTGTGTGCGTGCGTGTGTGTGTGCGTGCGTGTGTGTGCGTGCGTGTGTGTGCGTGCGTGTGTGTGCGTGCGTGTGTGTGTGGCAGCTTGCCTGTTAGCAGATGTCAGCTGTCAGGTGAGATGATATAACACAGCGTTAGACCAATACTGATTACGTTATTCAAGATAAGTATTTTAAAACACTTTAATTGAACTGCATGCATGCACAGTATCTGCCTCACAGTACGATATAATCCATAAATATAAGCAGACGTGGCTAAGCATTCCCCTAGTTGTACTGAAAATGGAAATCTGATACCAATAATTAAAAAAAAGTATTGTATTAAAAAAAAAACTTGTATTGTAAAACATATTTTTTAAACTCACTTAAATGAAAATACGCATATTTATTTAGATGTTACATATAGATCTGTTCCCTCTCTTAGTTCAGTTCTCATATTATTTTGGCTTCTGTGTGTATCTACTTTCAATTATTTTCCAAACCTTCATTTCCTGCCCCTTAACCAGACTACCAGACTTGGCCTACAACATTATTTCAATATAATAATAGAAAATGAATACATAAATATAAGTATTACTGTAATGTAAAATAATTTAATCCTAATGGGTATTTAAAATGTGTACACTCATTAGGTGATGTAACTAATGTAATTTGGTTTGATTGACAGCTGACATTTGACACTACATGAGCTGGAGATTCTACATAGTCTAAAATATAATAGACATTAGGCATAGCAAATGATTATTCATCAACCCGAGTGAACAGTCTGCACTATTGCACTATTAACTAATCAGTCTGGAAGGAGTAGTTTGCAAGTTTACTTGGACTCTGAAGCTAGCTGGCCACGTTAACGTTGCAGTTCGGTTGAGTGGTTGCATTTTGCCTGCCCATGCTGAAATACATTTAATATAAATACATTTAAATATTTTCATATTTATATGATATATTTCTGTTCTTTTCTACTATTCTAATAGTGGTTTGTTAAAAACATTTTAGAAATGTTTTAGACCAGTAAAGTAGTAATTAGCTTGAAAAACAAATAAAGGATATGTAGACAATAGAAGCACACACACACACAAACAATTAAACTGCACAAAAAGGGGCATTTGGGGTCATCTTGGGCGTGCTGTTCATGCCAGAGTGACCAACACAACCACGTTGGCTGAAGAATGGGATGCCATCCCACAGCAGTATGTGAATAGGCTGGTGACCAGCATGAGGAGGAGGTGCCAGGCTGTTGTGGATGGTTCTTTCACACGCTACTGACGCTCCTGTATGTTAAATGAATACTTTGTTACATTGCCAATATATCAAATGGTATAATATTTATTGACAATAACCAACAAAGAAATAGTCTGCCTAACACAAGCAACTGTACTTTTGGTGTTATGTTTGATAATTTGGCTGTTCTTCCTTCTGTTTCTGTGCTTATGTGCTGTATAGGCCTACATTGCTTTATTAGTTCATTATTGGATGTGTTTGCTATTTTCTGTCTGACCATTATTTTGAAGTCAGTAATGTACACGCCAGAAAAAATAAGAAAATGATAGACTGAGGTTATGAAGGCTATGAAATATCAGATGAGGGTGACAATGCAAAAGTGCATTTTCCTTAGTGTCATTCCAGTTTGAAAAAATATGCTTAAGTGAAAATGTTTCATAGCATAATGCTTTGTCAAAACTATGTTAGTAACGAGATTCCGACGTGATAATCGAGGGGTGAGACCCAAAGGAGCTTAAGTGATGTTTTGGGTGAAACAGAGATATATAAACTTTGCACAAAAAGTAAGGACATTTGTGAACACTTGTGGGGTCAGCTTGGGCACATAGTTTGTGCCCAACACAACCATGTTGGCTAACTTGTGACAAAGGCTGGTTGAAGAATGGGATGCCCTTTTGGCATTGTACAATGTATATTCACAAAGCCTGTGGTAAGTATATTTGATATAATAATTTTATTTTATATTAATTTGGTATTTAATGTTATTTTTAAAAAATTGCTATTTCTTTTAAAACTATGTATTGCTTTGTTCATATTGTCCATAGATGGACCGATACTTATGCCCATCTGATTCTCACCCCAGACCCCCACCCCCCAAAAAACAGAATTATTACACCTTTCTATTTATGATTCTGAATTATAATCCAGTTCACCTTTCACCTGAACAAGGCATCATACTGTGCCTAATACAGGCTTGCCTGTATTCAATGTTGCACAATGAGCTCACCTTCCTGTAAATGATTCAGATATGCCTTGCTTTGCCACTGTGACAGAAAGCAGATCTTAAGAGAAGGATATACTGTTTAAATCAAACATAAACTTTGAATTTCAGACCACCCTGGCTGGAACTAAATACTCCTCCAAATGCTCTCTAAAGCTGCCTACCGAATAAACCCTTATTTGTACCTCGAGGATAGGGCAGACTTCACACAGCAAGACTATTGTCCCATTTGCACACGCACACACACACCGAGTCTATTTAACTACAATGTATTGTTCTTATTTGGGATACATTACATCACAGAGATGCTGTTTTGTATATTTCTGCATTTCAAGGAACCGCACCTGGCATACCATATAATTCACACTGATTTTAAAGGAATATGTAGAATGCAGGACAGTTTTTACTATCTCTCACTGCTTAGATTCAGTGTATATCAAATACATGTTATCACCAGGGGGAAAACATTATGTATGGAATGGGAAAAAAGCATTGTTTGAGAAGCCAAAATGGATGCAGAAACTAATATACTGGTTCAAGAGACATGTGATTTTTGAGGACAGAGGTAGTGAAACATTTAGTCTAATATTGTGGATGTTGCTATAGGCAGCACAGGCAGGCATTCAGACTGTGTCCAGATTCTCATGTTGTCTGCCTTTTAAAGAAAACGTTCGCTACAATAAAGAGCAAGCAGCTTGGCAGCACAAAGCAGGCTGGAAGAGAGTGTAATTTTAACCTTGATAGAACCAATCAGTCATCGACTATCAACTAAGACTATAGCATGGCCTTCCCAGCAATACGATTTCAAGCTCTCACAATAGACTTTCAGTCTCCAGTGATTCAAGATTTACATTTACTTTTATCCAAAGCGACATTTACATTTGGTACATTTGTCAGTAGTTGGACAGGTCGTATACCAGCAATTATAAGCAAACAATATTATATTATAGACTTAAGAGCATGAGAAGTTTAAACGGGGATCCAGAGATGACACTCTTAGATAGGCGTGCTAAGAGGTGGCGGGGTCGCTGGTCAAGGTACCAGGGCGTGTTGGTTGGAGTGATCCAAGTTTCTGTCAATGCCAGGAAATGTAGAGACTGTAGGCTGTAATGGTCTCTGTTTTCTTGACAGCTGACTGGCAGTTCTAGAGACCACCGGCTGCAACTAGGTGTGTGGTAAAAGAATGAGGAATGTATCTCTATATCTAGGCCGCGAGCAGTGTCTGTGTGCTCTGCGAGCACGTTAGTACAGGAATAAAGGAGAAACACATGATAACAGGAATAGATGTTGGTGGGGTACTTAGCCTGGTGTCAGTGGGGTACTTGACTCCTTTGAGTGACTTCCACAGGGAGACTTCGTCTAATTGCATCCATTGTCTTTGTGCATACGCTAGCACCCACCACTGTAGACACCAGTGCATTCAATGCATTCTATTGTTGCATCAACACATTCTAATATTCAGTGCATTCTGTTGTGTTGATACTGTGCATGTCATAGAGTTGTCAGTCACCTCATGCAGGTTATACAGAGATTTGTAGTGTTAAGTCTCCAGAGTGCATACAGGTGCCAGCCCACCCCTGCTTCACAGTTTAAGAGGTTGGAGCAGCCCAGCGAAAAACAGACCTAAGGTAACATAACCTAAGGTACTCCACCATCACATTATACTAGCTTCCCCAGAACCCAAAATGTCTGCCCCAGTTCAAAGTTATACTGCTTGTATTCAGAACAAACTTGTGGATAGCTGTATTCAGTAAGAGCATAAAACAAACATTTTTTTTACCAATTTTGATCATGATAAGCACTAAAGGCATACAATAATTGTTTTCCTACTTACTTATTTTTTCCTTCTGTAGTTTTTGAAGGAAAGGGAAATTGATTGAGATGCGTTAGGTTATGGTTCAATGAGGAATTACATTTTTCTTGTATGTATATCTGTAGCATATTGCCCAAATCAAATGAAGCAAAAATACTGTAATTAACAAATTATATGAATAAGCATGCATTTACTGCTGCCACCAGCATTCGCTATGACAAGCACTTTATCATGCAAACAACAGCACATTATAGTCATCTCTTCATTACCTCTGGGCCTTCAACAAAATATGTCTTGTGTCATTAATTAAAACCCAGGATCAGATTAAATCTTTGCTGTTGCCTAACACAACATTTGCATGTGTTTGGTCTTATAACGTCTCCCACATTTACAGGCAACCAGGACTAGGTTACAATGCACAATGGAATTGAGGTCCTGGCATCAAATGCTCTGCTTTTGTCTCTGGGAAGAGCGTGTACGTGATTCTATCTCTGTGGGTTTGCAAACTCAATGAATCCTTAAACAGTTTATCAGCCTGGTCTCATTACCAAATTAGACACAGATAACTGATGAATGTTTAGAAAAAGATAACCCCCCTTCTTTTCATAGTATCGAATCACCAGATTATACTGCAGTTCTTTCACACATAAATTCAAACAGCAGTGGTCTGTTCAAAGATGTGCAGGATTTTTTCCAAGTTGCCCTTTTGAGACAATGGCTCCTCTGTGTTGCATTCTTGTTGTGGCCTATATCCAATACCTGTGTTGAGCAGGTATTTCCTTCAAGAACAATGTTATTTTTAAGAGAAGAAAATTCACACAAAATAAAAATAAATACCCCCTCTCTGGTATTGGCTATTGTTCAGTTGTAACTGACATTTCAATATATATTAATATAGAGAGCATGGTATTACAACATAGCTAGGTAATTGATCAGCTGGGTTATGACAATTAATACAATTTAATGCTGTATCAAAAACCATGGTAGTTTAGGCTATGTGAATTTCTTTTAAATGTAGGTATCATTAGTCTCAAACTTCATAATTGCTTTACCGTGCTCATTGGTAATGGCATATCCAGTTCTGTCTGGAGTTAAACATTCCTGTCCAATATTCTTCACAGCCTTGTGTGCCTCCCTGCATAGTCCCACATTCTGAGTTGAGACGGTGTAGATAGTAACATGGTAATGCTTTTCCTGTTTTAGGGTATATCTAGTTCCTGATCTATTCTGTTAAGCACAAAAACTCTGGCCTCAATGTGTCTTGTTTATAAGACAAAATGGGTTGAAGAAAAAAAAAGGGCATTAAGGATGCTCCCTGGGCGCTTTCCTAGGGAGGTGTTCCAGGCACGTCCAGCTAGAAGGAGGACCCAAGACTAGGTGGAGAGATTATATCTCCACATTGGCCTGGGAATGCCTCGGGATCCTCCAGTCAGAGCTGGTTAATGTGGCTTGGGAAAGGGAAGTTTGGGGTCCCCTGCTGGAGTTGCTGTCCCCGCGACCCGACTATGGATAAGCGGATGAGGATGGATGGATAATTGTAGTCTGCCTCAAAATAAATGCTGTATTTGTAACAGAAAAAGTTCAAAGGTGGCCTCATAAGCATTATATGCCCTTACTACTGTATATTTGATTCCTTTGTGTGTGGAAATGATAGTAGATTAAAATAAATGAATAGGACATATAACTTAATTTCCATGTGCCAGTAAATAGTAGGTGGGCGTGGGGTGCGCCAGTGAGGGCCTGGAGATCACTCGGGGAAGACAGGGGCATAGGCCGGGCAAGGGCACACATAGACAGGCGTGAGGATCGACAACGGGGGCTTGGAGGTCAGCCGGTGGGACTTATAAAATATTCACCCCTCTCTATTTGATTGCATTGATCTACCAGGGGTAGTCCCTGGCAGGGGTAGTCCCTGGTAGACCAATGTATTCCTATGAAGCAGGAAAATAATCAGAGGTCCCTGTTACAAGAAAGAGCAAACGCAAGGAGAAAAGCAGTTGGCAAATGTATGAAGTTATTCCCCCACCACCCCAAATCTTGGGAGGCACTTCCAAGTTCAGCGAATGATCATGGTAATGCAGAGTTTGTGTGTAATGACATCTGACAAAAGAGGAGACTAGCGGAAGAGAATGTCTGTCTATGTGCAAGCATTTTAGCTAATCTATTCTTGAGAACCACATTCCAATTCTGGAATAGTTATTATATGCAAGTCGCCATAAGAAACCGCATGTATGGTTTACAGAACCAACGCACGCTTCTCTAAAATAACGGAGGACACTGGACTGTTTATAAGGAGTCTAGAGAGCACAATCATTAGTGTTCACTGTATCTCTCCACATTCAGAATGTTAGGTGAGATTAAAGTAACTCAAGATGTCATAGACATGCTGGCTACTCTCATAACTGGGCCTTGTCCCGGCATGGCTGTAGCCCAACTCTGATGGTGGTTTGGTTCTGCTATGCATTATACACTACTACCCCTTAAAGTGCAAATGCAAGTGGAGGCCCAACTGAATACTGAGTTTTTTCAGAAAGACAAACGTCATCTAAGAAATAATGTTATCATTCTCACACACCTTATAAAAAATGTTTTAGGTGGCATATTATAATATATACATATATATTCACATACTGTATGAAGAAGCATTATGCAGAGCAACGAATCAGCTCCCATTCCATTTTCTACATAATGGAATATATTTTTACCATTTGCTAAGGTCATTAGCATCGCAATTACTGGTAAAAATAGTTAATTATTTAGAAGTTAAGGATTTTATATAAAGAGTTT
>JAODLL010006498.1:0-15572 GCA_026546735.1 Forbesichthys agassizii
TTTGAGGGCATGGGTGAGGCTCAATGCAGCTAGTGTGGTTTTTGAGGGCATGGGTGAGGCTCAATGCAGCTAGTGTGTTGAGTTTGTGTTAGGGACTACACTGTTGGAGTTTCAAACCAAACTGCACGGTAACAGCTATTTCATCCATAAGTTACCGTACCGTTAGTCAACATTGAGATATACTGTAGCATACATATCAAACATGAGATTTTGACAGTTTGAATAGAGGCGGTTGTAGAAAGGTTGAAGTAATTTGTAAGTATATAGGCGAGCTATATAAGCTCTGTGTTAAAGCTAGTTAGAGTAAAAGCCTATGAATAAATGTGCACCTGTAATAACGCACACAAATCATATCAATGAAATACATTAGCTTACCATTATAGCTGTTAGTATTGTCATGTGACTGACAGTCCACACCTCGTCCGAGCTGAGTTTCTGGGGCATCTGAAAGGTGAGACAAAATTGTAAGGGAGATATACAGGAAATAAAAAATGAATGGTTAGAGTGGTCAACTCTCAGCTGAAAGGTCGCGGGTTCAAGTTCCTTACAGGCCCGACATGTTCACCTGTAAAGATGTCTAACCCGCTTGTAATTGTATACATACTGTAGTTCTATTAAGATTAAAATATCTGCTAAATGACCTAATATCTGGTATAATTGTGCTATACATTCAGGGCGTACTTACACTTGTCCCAGTTGCCTTGAATCGTACCCGAGCACCATTGTACCCCCTCCCCCACTGGTCTGAACTCACACTGCAGATAACATTCAGGGCCAGGGTACGCTTACTCCAACACATTACATTGGCTACTTGGTTTCAGGCCAATTATTTTGTCCACATAGTCGTTCCACTGGAATATGTCCTTGATGTCTGACGAGCTACCAGATTTACAGAGTGCATCCCGTACCTTCAGATACTGAGCACGCAGTTTTTTCAGCTTTTGCCGGCACTGTGGTTCTTCCACGATTAAGTAGATAGTTCTTGTGTGTTGTGTCCAGTTGCTCCTGAATACCCTCGTCTGCTCTAATTTCCAATAAACACTGCACTTCTGCCGTGGACCAAAGTGTACGGCAGTACAAAGTGTTCCTTTGTGCCCTGCCCACCACTTTCAAGTGGGCCACTGCACGGTTTAACGCACCCGGGCACGGTACGGAGCGATATTCAAACGGACCAGACTTTGGGGTCAAACGAGCTCGGGCACGGTTTAACTGGGCCATTTGTGAGTACGCCCTCAGTGTCATTTCTTAGAAATGGCATAGACATCAATCAGTTGTCAGTGAAGTCGATTTAGATTTTCTTTTTCTAGAAATCTAGATTTCTGACCAATCTGAGCCTCTTTTTCCTGATTGGACATGCAAATCTACCTTACCTCCTACGTATAGAGATGGTTGGAGCAGAAGAGGAGGGGCTTTCGTTGCAACCCTCAAATCTTAGCTACACCATCTTTAAATATAGCAGACGTGTAACAATGTTTCATAGTATTGCCTACCTTCCCCAAATGGAGAATTAACTTCTTTAATGGGTGAGAGACCTGTCGAGAATCCTGTCCGGAAAAAATAAGTATATTAAAATGATGAAAGCCTGAGACTGTAGCAAAATGTTATGCCGGTTTATAGACATCACCTAGCATAACGTTCCTCAGCACTTACCTGACCACTGGACAGGGGACCCAACGGAGTGGGGCACAATCCCTGTTGCTGGACAAGATACAAGCCTCACATTTTAATGGGATCTGTATGGTCACGGTTAGTGTAGAAGGCTCATGACAATAGTATTGAACTGTTTACAATGGATTTCTATATGCTTTGAAAGTTCAAATATTACTGTTATAGCTATTATATATATTGTTTTATTGTAATTAGCATATGGACATATGGTGTGTGTGTTTGTGTATGTAAGCTTTAAATAATTCACGTACCATTCACGTGAGAACTGGCACAGTAGTCATGGCGTTGGAACACCGTGGCTTTCTCTGATGCAGGGAAGGACAGCAAGAGTTGCAGCAACTCACAATGTAATAATGATGCAAGACGTGATCCAATGGAATAATACATGTTTGCACAAAACTGCTTATTGGAGCGAATTAGGTTCACAATATGCTACTACTAATATATGTCATTCGCAGGACTATCACGTAATAACTGACACATCGTTTGTATACGGCATGTATACTGACAAAGTTGTGTGTGTGTGTGTTTGTGTGTCGTGTGCCTTGCGTCTTACTGGTGCAGCTCTCTTGGTAAACCTGCCCCAGCACTGTTGTGAGTACAGTCAGCACCAGCATGCACAGTAAAGCCAACCACAGCACCCTGAACTTACACCGCCACTCGTCTGGGAGGGAGGGAGGGAGAGAAAGAGTGAGGGAGAGAGGTGTTCTTGTTTATACTTCATAGAGTGAGCCAAACCTAGATTCTTGAATATAGGTGACTCATGGTGAATTCATGAGTTAACACCACAAATAAACTCAATGGATGACCCCAGAGGCTTCCCTGACCCGGTTTTGAGAAGCTGCGATTGAGAAGACAGAAAGAAATGTGCTATCAGAGCGGGTGAAAGCATGTGAAATTGATACGGAATAAGAGGGCAAGCAGTGTGCACATACAATGGGCAGCTAGCAACATTTTAGCATTTTGACCAGAGTGCATTAGCTTAATAAATAAAAAGTTACTAACATAGAGCTCAGCCAATCAGCTAAGGAAACAAAAACAGGTAGGGAGGGGCTTCCAAGCCGGTGTTACGCCTAATTCTGTGTCCTGCCGAATTCAGTGACCCTTTCGAAATTGTGCATGCGCCACCTCAAATCATGTACAATCTATTAGTGTGTGTGTGTGTGTGATTTCTCGTGCACTTTTTGTGTCTCCCGAAGTGTTTTAGTTCGTTAAAGGGTTACTAAAAGGTTAGCTATATCGATGGTGGTTTGCTCTGCAAAAAGCTTGTGATTTTAGCGATTTCTGACTAAAAAGTGAATATAATCTACTTTATCTACACCAGCCTCGTCGTTTTAAGGTTAATTGATGTCTAGATATTTTTAAATATTATTTATAGATCTATCGAACTATTTCGTGCTTTTTCTGCTTTATTTAACATACTTCGTTTCGAAAGGGTCACTGAATTCGGCAGGACACAGAATTAGGCGGAACATCGGAATCAGATTTTGATCATTTTGTTCAGTTGTCCTTTTTGAGTATTAGCCTGACACGGCCCAACTACTTCTCTCATCTTCATTGCTTTTGCTGAGATTATATAAGTATTCACACAGCATTGAAGTTAAGTGTTTGAAATGGTGATAGAGCTGGATAAAGCCCCACAAACAGTTGTAGCAATGCTGATTGGTTAAAGGCTGTCCACTAGTTTCAAAATTAACCCAAGGTCTACACGCCCATTAGTATGAGGCAGCTGCAAACAATCCCCAATGGAGCGTGCCCAGACCTAGCCAGGCTCCGCCCACCTATTGCTCTCAGCTCAATTGGTTTTCCCTGAGAATGTAGTCCGGACACCCTGTTTGTATTAGCTTTATGTCTTCTCACTCTCAGATTCTCAAAAGTGTGATTATTTTAAGTCAACCATGTTTCCAAATGGTGGTAGAGCTAGTTGAGGCAATCGAAACAGTTTTAGCAACGCTGGTTAAAGGCTGTCTAAATGAACCTGAGCTCTACGGGCAGTAGGAGGCAATAGGAGGCAGTGACTCCGAACAGTGGCACTACACTCCGAACGTGGGCAGACTACATTCACCAAGTGAATATTGTGTCTGATAACCAGGCTTGTCCAAACCGAATTTTGTGTCTGGTCACAGTACATCAGGCTACCAATCAGAGGCTGCATCAAGTAGACGTCTCAGAGAAAGTATTTTATAGTATTTTTAAACTACAAAGTACAAAACACCAATGTATTTAGATACTAAATGTGGTCATTTTGAACAACCCTGTTAGATACAAAGTACAAAATACTATTTTGAATTTTAAACACGTATTTCAGATATATGGATCATAAATACGGACCATCACTGTCTCTGCACTCGCCTTTCAACTCTCTCCTCCCCTCCTCTAGCTCCTCCTCTAGTCTCTCTCCTCCCCTCCTCTAGTCTCTCTCCTCTCCTTCTCTAGCTCCTCCTCTAGTTTCTCTCCTCTCCTCTCCTTCTCTAGCTCCTCTTCTAGTCTCTCTCCTCTCCTCCTCTAGTCTCTCTCCTCCCCTCCCCTCCTCTAGTCTCTCTCCTCCCCTCCTCTAGTCTCTCTCCTCCCCTCCTCTCCTCCTCTCCTCTCCTCCCCTCTCCTCCTCTAGTCTCCTCCCCTCGTATGTTCACACACATCAGCCTACACTGTAACACAGTTTCTCGCCAAACCTTTCTGAGCCTGCATCCGTGGTCCCTGGTCCTTCACGTTGCTTGTCAAAGCAGTTTGATTGGTTAATCCGAGGAGGCAGCGGCTGCGGTTGGTTGTCTCTGAGGTGGGCGGGACGGGAAGACAGCAGTAAAATGCCCTCAGTTCAGGTTCCACCTCTTTCTCTCCTTCCTCATGCTCCTCCCCCTCCCCCTGCTCCTGCTCCTCCTCCTTGGGCACACTGAGGTGTAGAGAGGTGGGTCTGAGCTGACCGTACAAGGTGAGGTTCAGGGAGCCCAGAACTCCAATATGGAACTCCACCAAGACCTCCTGACTCACCTCTGCACCTGTGGATGAAGACATGGATGGATGGAGAGATGGCAAGAGAGATGGGTGGATGGATGGATGGATGGCAAGAGAGATGGGTGGATGGATGGATGGATGGCAAGAGAGATGGATGGATGGATGGATGACAAGAGAGATGGGTGGATGGATGGATGGATGATGAGGGTGGATGGAGAGACAGAAACAGAATGCCTCCTCCAGGTATATAAAGCTATTAAGCGACTGTATGTAATTACATACACGTTTAGTTGATTGTTGCTGGGTTAATTACAACCACATCTAATTCTGTGTACAGTAAAAGCCTCCATAGAGTAGTATGTGTGAATGATGAGGTCTAGTGAATTCTGACATGGCCCATCTGCCCACCTGGCGATGAGCCATGCAGGTGTGTTACATCCATGTCAGTGTCGCACAGGAACCAGCCCATGTCAGGTTGACTCCCGCTACCAGAGTCCGGCCCGGGTTCTCTGCTGGCGCTCCGCAGCCCCCGGGCGCAGACGGGATCCTCACTTCCATTACCCTTCGTCAGACAGGGGTCGCACACCTCTGTGCTCGTCGCCTTTGCTTGCTCTCCCTCTGGTGTTGCTGCGTCTTGGTACGGTACGCAGAGGAAGTGAACCTGCAAGACTGGAAGACAGGTGAGAGAAGGATTAGCATTCAGGTGTGTTCTAGCGTACACTGCTGTCTTGCATCTTCCTACAGTACATTTGTATCAAGAATACATTCATGCATAGAAGAATCATTCTCAAATTCATTCTTGAAATAGCCGCAAGTCAAACTAATCAGATGAAAGGCCGAGAAGGAAGCATAGCTGCTAAACCCACTGCTACAACTACAAAGCACGTTTCACACAGAGACAACATTTTGACAAAGTTGAATGCATCTGTTCTGGGTAATTCTTTAGTACAGAAAGAGTAAGGAGACATTGACAATTATTATGCGAATTAAAGAGGCAACCAAGACTAACCAGACGAATTAACTACCATAAATCATATATTTATGTTATAGCCTGAAGGAAGTTGATAATGCACATGGCGAACACATGGCTGTGTACAGCGCACGCACACACACACACAATAAGCTATTCATCTCATACCGCACCTTTGTATTTTGGAAAGAACTCTGAGAGACAGATGATGAAAATAAGAATTATAAGGATGAATAGTTTTGTCAGTGAGGCTCTTGTCATCGTCGCGCCATATTCACGGCATTACACCGCTACATTACAGTATGCGCTTCAGAAGTATTCCATGCTGTTGTCTAACCAAAGCAGCCTGTCTGTCTCACAAGTCTTCCTGCAGTTGGTCGCGCTATTGCACATTCTATTGTGCTTCCTCATTTCTGAGAAAAGACAAGAGGTGGAGAGTTTAGAGAAGTCAAAGGGGCCTATTTGCTTTCAACGCATCAGCATTTGCAACGTCGTGTGTGACGTGTGTGCCTGAGAGCAAAATAAATATTCCTGTATGAAAAGCGAAGGTTTTTGGTCTTCCTTACAATGTCCTACTCCTACTGAAAGGAAAGGTTTCTTTTTTTATTTTTTAGAAAATTGTCACGTCAGTGTGACAATCTCTTGGCATGCAGTTGAGTGCAGCATTTTAGATTTAACGGCTGCATGGCCCATAAGCGCTGTTATCTCGTCAGGACAGGGACACCCACACGCTCTCTCTCTCTCTCTCTCTCTCTCATGCACACATGCACGTACGCAGGCACGCACACAGTAGTGTACCTGGTAGCCCGCCTGCCTAAAGTGTAATCTCCTCGCTACAGTTGCCTCTTGAAGGTCGCAATCACAGGCTTATAGAATGAAACGAGCTATCACAACAAGAAACTTCACTTTGACTCTTTTGTAGCCAACCACACATTTACAAATATTTCTAAACATTTGAGTAGGAGCATTTTAAGGATTCCACTTAAAGTAATACAGCAGATAGTAATTTTATAAATGTAATAATAATTGTTATTAAATTATGTATTTTTGATTAGAAGTGTAGGCTAAAATTCTAAAGCTATAGCCTAAGAAAAATGATCCAAATAAGAATCGTTGTAAAATGTATTTTCTCTAGCACACTTTACTTCCTGCGCTAGAGATATCCATATATAGGCTCGGACATGTGTCTATATTAGTAAACTTTGTGCTTCACTGTGGTAGCGCATACTCACTCAGACCTCTAGGCTAAACAAACGAGGAAACGACCGTCTTCACATGGTATCCGTAAGGTAAGGTTCTGCTCCGCTATTTTGAGAACCTGAAAGCGTCCTAATATTAAATTAGAATACATTATAATTTCATATGGTGCTGGAATGAAGCTCTGCCCGGTGCAACGTAAAAGGGGAAACATAACATATCCATTTGTGGATGGCTGAGAAAAGGAGAAGTGACCGGAGGTCCAGGATTAATCTACGGTGTTTATGGGGAAAAGCTTTTCTGAGATCACTCAAATCAGCAAAGTAGTGTGTGTGTACAAGTGTTGTGCTGATAACATCTGGCCAGACTACACGGTTAATGACAAACAGAGCAGGATGTAGTCAAAGCGTGTCTCTCCTCCCTCTCCTTTCCTAACTCAGTGTGTGTGTGTGTGTGTGTGTGTGTGTGTGTGTGTGTGTGTGTGTGTGTGTGTGTGTTTGCATGTGTGTGTGTGTGTGCGCGCATGTGTGTGAGTTTGTATTTGTGTTGCACAAGTGAAGAGCATGAAGTGGTTCTTGCTAGCCCATTGTAATTTGCTCATTATACGCTGCACAGCATACCGTTAGTATACCAGTAGGCATACCGTGTTCAGAGCTGCTTAAAACACTGTAAACTAAATAATGATGAACTGTGATGAGACACATCAATGCTGGCATGAATATTGACAAAATGACTCTTATAAAAATCTGGATTGTATGGGTTGAAAATAATAATAATAATAATAATAATAATAATAATAATAATTCTAACATAAACTTTATTTAAATAGCACTTTTCATACAAGGTTTCCGTTCAAAGTGCTTTACAGTTAAAAAAGGAAAAAGATGAAATAGTAAAAATAAAATAAATCAACAATAAAACAATAATTCAGAAATGGAATAATAGTCAGGATATTACAAAGGATACAAATAGTACATGATAAATATTGTTATTATTCACTGGAGGCTGATTTCCTTTATCCCTTTAACTAGAATTGAACAATGCGCGTGCAGTGCACGTGCAATGGATTTAACTGCTGAACAGGCATAAAGCAGGCAAGGGTTGCTAGACTAATGCAACCACACAGCTGATAAATGAGGAAGGGGAGAATATCAGAATCACAACTAGCCCAATAAATGTAGAGGTGAAATAGAAATAACGGGTAGAAGGTTCAGAGGCCAGAAACAAATGGTGCCGTCAGGTCCTTGTCAGGATGATGTACATTTAATTTGACCTGTCATGTCTGCCTTCTGACACCTGCACATCATATTTTTAGCCTGACACAACTGATGACAGAAAATATGCCAAGCTTCAAAAGAGTGTCTTCTGGGGCTTAAATCATTTATCGGGACCCTCTTGCACCTCCAATGAACTGGAGAGCAGCGTAGTACAACACAAAACAGTGAAAGTGAACACAAAATGAGAAATACAACCCAGTTGTGTGTTTTGCCCTGCAGTGTATTTGTAAACCTGTATCCTCTCGGCGTGTGGTTAAGGACGACATACATTGCCTGCTGAGCATTACAATATAGCTACCACTGTGAGCGTTATGCAAAACACTTAGCATCTGTCAGCTAGCAAAATGTTATTTAAACACTATAGTGTGCAAGGTGTCTCTCTCTCTCCCATTGGTGTTACACATGCCGTCACAGTGATGCTAAGTTGTTTATGTACTGTTATTATAAAGCTTTTCATGTACTTGACAGACAGACATACCTCTTAAGATAGTTGCCTCAGTAGGTTTATTGAGGCCTACATTGGCAGGCATGCTGTTCCTGCTGACCTGACATCCATTACATTCACAATCATAGTGTTCTTCACTGTTGTGAAGAGAGTGTGTGTTTCAACAGACCCTGTAGTATGATAACATTATATATGTGCCTTGTGTGTGTGTGTGTGTGAGAGAGAGAGAGAGAGAGAGAGAGAGAGAGAGAGAGAGAGAGAGAGAGAGAGAGAGAGAGAGAGAGAGAGAGACTTGCAAACAGGTAAAAACATACAGGAAATCCAATGAAGGAGGAAACTCAAAGTATGAGAGAAACAGTACAAATCACTCCGTAGAGGTATAGTCAGTTATTCTGGATAAAGCTTGTTGTATTGGAAGTCGATTAAAATAAAACTCTGCCCACGTTGGAAGCGCATTGCAAAGGCATATTGTTGTTTTGTGCGGTCTGCACCACTTTTTACAGAGCTAGGGCTGTGTAGAAACACCAGATAATTTTTTTTCAGCACACACACACACACACACACGCACGCACACACGCACAAAACGGTCAGCTAGCGGACCCAGAGGAGACATTTGCCACAAGGATTTGCCACAAAGTGCATTAGCTTACAATTGCTATCTGTACCTTTTAATGGAAAGATATGTGAAGCGGCAATGCTCAAGCCTCCGTGAATAGCAGAGGAGGAGCAGGGGAGTACAGGGGAGGCGGTCTGTGAGCCGGGTGATTTAGTGCTGTGTCAGCTCTGTGGCGTCGTCTGCTCGGGCCGGTGAAGACGTCGGGGAGCTTTACGGCCCTTTATGTGCAGATTATGATGTTTTACAAAGAGATTAGGATGCTTTATGAGTCAACCTTGAAAGGTGATGGCGCTTCCCAGATTTATAGTTATAGTCTGCGCTCTGTGACATGTTTGTCTGTTCATCTGTGCTCTATTTTTTCTGCCCATTTCTCTTGCAGCTCACATGTGCATTTTGTGTGATGCTGTACTGTGTGTGTGTGTGTGTGTGTGTGTGTGTGTGTGTGTGCGGTGATGTTATGTAGGAGGCTGCGGGACACACAGCAGCATCTTTAGTTATTTGTCACATTAGTCCTTCTTTCACTCTCCCCCTTCCTCTTTGGGTGAGAAAATGCCACGTCAATAAAAGCTTTTTAACGCGAGTGAAAATCAATGTGCTCCGATTGCACCTCCTATTCAAGCGTATTCACAGAGTAAATGAATGGCTTGCTGAAGACTGTGAGAGTATACTTTTTAAAGTTGTTTTTCAGTCATATATCTGTTCCTAATGATTTAGCATTGACATTTTAATGGAAACTACAGGCCTCCGGAATTGGTGGTTATTTTAAAAAGACAAGAAATTATACCAACATTAACCACACCTTCAATAAAACACGTTATTTTTGTTGGACCATTGACAGATGCCCCAGAGCAAATGTTACCCTTCTTGGTTTGTACTAAACTGTACTAAAGAAAACAGTGAAGAGCAACAATATTGTACAATAAAATGGAGGTACATTCTAGAGTGGACATTTTGGAATATCGCTTATCACTGCCAGTACCTTTATTGTCATTTGGGTTTGTCTTTGATTTATAAATATAATATAGCTTAGTGGTATTGATAATTTACCATTGCTGTCAGAAACCGAGCTACTCCGAGCTAAGTACTGCGGTTTTGGGGCTGGAACTGATGGGTATACTGTAGCTGCAAATGTTTTAAAATGAATAAGATTCTTGTAAATAGGTGGTTTTAGGTGAGACATATTTTTATATCAGTGCTCTTGGTGTGAACAATGATGACATTGTTGTGCTGTGTGCATAACAACACAACATGGACATTGTGCTACTTATCAGACCCTTCATCCACACTAAAAGATGAAGAACCGTTACATTTCTCTATCTGTCTGGCTGGTAATGTGTGTGCGGACTGCTTTTCAGACCTGATTATTCCATGCACGTCTTGTACAATGAGAATCGAATGGGCCTTCTATCTAATGCTACAGTGGAATATGGCAAGCTCAAACACCACACACACACACACACACACTCCCTCTATCGTGTCAAGGATGTATTCTAACACATGTTTTAGTATGTTATACTGTTGACAGTGGGTAGAATGCGAGATTCTTTTTTACAAAAATATCAACAAAACAAAAAAAAGTGTATGTTGTTATAGGAACCTTGTAGTCACTGATCATGGTTGCAATATTTGTAAAGCTTGATAGATGTTTGGTTCAATGTGGTTTTTGGGATCACAATGTTAGAGTGAAACAATGTTATGTTAATGTTAATGTTGTCAACCATACTCGGACATTAGACTGTGACACAACTGGTTCATCTTCCCCCTTCCTCTCTTTTTTCTGTCTCTCTGCTGGCATTATACCCCCCCCCACACACACACACACTCACACACTCTGTCCGTCGTTAAAACCGATCATGACGGAATGAGAGCCGATTATGAGGCGATAAAGTGCTGTGTCAGCGTCTTCTAAACACTCCCCTCCAGTCTAGCGCTGGCTGGCGTCTGCTGAGTCACACAGTACCCCCCCCCCCCCTTGCCCCCCCAATGATCTCTCCATAGTAACATAATTTCTGTCAGTCTCTTCACCTTGTTAGCACTCGTGATAATAACACGTTTTAGGTATTACTGCTCTGCTATGCCGATAAGGTCCACTGGAGACTTTAAATTGCCCAGTCGGTGTGTTGAGTGACAGATGCGCTGGTGTTTCATCAAAGGTTGCAGGACTTGTTCTGATTAGCTGAAGGTTGTCCGACCTCATACATTTGATTGGCACCTATTGGGCAGAGCGGAGCAATGAGCGGAGCTTACCGCATTAGAATAAACTAGTTGTTAAAAGGTGGAGTCAGCGATTGTAAGCTAACACGCTTTTTGTCCAATTCAGCGTATATGTCCTGACGGTCACACACTAGCTGTGTGCACGCTGAAGAAATTATTGGGTGTTTCTACACATCCCAGGCTCCGTAAATAGCAACACAAACCCCACAGCACTATCCCAGCCATGACAATGTGGCGGCGGAGCTTCTGACAGAGCGCACCCTGTGGCATTGAAGGGAGAGGGGGTTTTGTTTTGACTGCACCTTTTTTTAAAGCAGCCATGTTCAGCTTTCTACATTCTATCTCTCGCTGTCCTTTGTTGGAGGGCACCAACTCAGATAGGAGGGATTAGACTGGCGCCTAGACAATAAGACGGGTAATTGTCTTCTTGAGGGTGAGACTGTTAGACCACTGGTTTTGTCTAGACAGACTGGGCCAAAACAGAGGCTGTGGGATTTTGATTTGGGCTTAAGCCATGTTTCTGACATGCATTGATGTCTCCACTCACACACACCCTTTATACTCTCTCTCTCTCGCTCTCTCTCTCTCTCTCTCTTAGTCTTTCTCACAGGTTTATGGATTGATGATTGGTGGGGGGTAAGGTGACCTTCTCAGACCAACCAATCGGAGAGCTTTCTGAAGGAGGTCAGCTCGCTTGCTACCGTGCATTATCCTGGAGAGTGAAAATTGCTTTCCATGCATTACCTAGTCCACTCACATGTGTGTGTTTGTGTGTGTATGTGTGTGCACAAGGATGCCCTGGTATGCATGCAAATGTATAGGGAACTGTGTGTGTGTTTGGATGTTTTAATGTGTTTGTCTTTGTTCATGTGTAGAAATCTAATTATGCCATCATGTTAAAATAATTTGAGAGGTTGGGTTTGACAAATGATCTCCAGCCATGTTGCCAGAGAAGTGATGTATCACAGAAGTCAGGGTTTGTTACCAACAAACCAACCTCATATTTATCTCTCCTTTATCTCTTGCTCTCTGTTTTCTCTTTCTCTCCTTTCTCACTGTGTTTGACTCTCGCAATTCTCTGCGGGAGCAATGGGACGTGATCGGCTCCTGGCTGGAGGGCAGGGTGAATTATTAAGGCCTGATCTTTATTTGGCTTTAAATGTTTCTCTCTCTCGCTCTTGCATGCATGCACTCTCTCTCTCTCTCTTTCTGTCTCTCTCTCTCTCTTCCCCCCCCCCTACCCCAACAGAAACAAACATAGAGAGAGAGAGGGGGGGGGAGAGAGAGAGAAAGAGAGGTGGAGAGCAGGTGGGTGAGAGAGCAAGGTGTAAGTGATAGAGTAGTTGTATGGGGGGGGTTTACAGCAGCCTGTTCAGATGCTGCAGGGAAACAGATGGAGGGTGAGAGGGAGATGGCAGAGCTCTTCTGCTGTATGTATAAGAAAACACAAACACACGCATACATACACACACACACACAGCACACAAATACACACTTCTGAAGAAGTCTTCACACTTACTGTAAGTTTAAATGTGTGTGTGTGTGTGCTTGTATATACTATTGTATTGTATGTCTTCATGCATATACATTTGTGGGTGTACATGCATATAATGTGAGCGTGCCACTTATGTGAGTGTGTATAACAGTTGTGTATACTGTAACATACCATATACTCTTTATGTGTATGTGTTGTTATTTCTTGTGTTTACAGAATACATGTGTGTGTGTGTGTGTGTGTACTGGGACCGTTTCACTGGGAGTCGGCTATCCTATATAGCTACTACTATAACTTATCCTGCCCTTTATATGTTTGCATGCACCCATACGCATGAGCATGACAACTAACCCTGCTCCTTGATATGCTTAAAGGCAGGGTCAGTCATTCTCCAGAACGCTTGCTAACTTCAAAACAGTATCCCTCCGCGGCGTCGCCTCACACATGGAAACGCACTGTGAATCAAAGCGTAGTCCTGCGGCTCTGTTGTTGCGAGTGCTGCTCGCCACTTTGTTTATGTTCTTATTTACGGAGCCAGGGATGTGAGGAAGTGTTGAATAATTTATTCAACATGCACAGAGAACGGCAAGATAGCGGAATGCGAGGATATTTGGTGAATTTGACAAAGTGTATTAGCTTACAATTAACGTGCAATAGCTGACTATGCCTTTAATTGCAAGTCTGTTAAATTGACAATGATTTCATAGTCTACAGTATTATACTACTGTATCTCTGCTGCTGTCATTTGCTTCAATGTTTGGCATGTTAATGTGCAGTGATTTATACACAAGTACTCAGTGTATCACTGATAGTGTAGAAATACTGTATATGTGTGTATTGCTTGTGTGTGTATTACCTGTCTGCTTGCAGAGTGAATGGACGAGGGACCTCTTAATAGCTGTCTTTATTAGAGTGCTGTTGCTCTCGTTCCATCAATAATTCAGGACATGTTTTATCTCCGGTTGTTTGCAGTTGCAAACTTTATGGCCCAGTGATTTCACTGCAAAAAAAACCCAACATTTAAATAAAACCTGGCGTGTGTGATTATGTGTGTACACAAACACAAGCAGAAATATAAGCGCATCTCCGTGACATTCATTTTGGGTAATTTAAGTCGTTTTTTTATGGAAACTGGGCATTCTGGCCATGACCAATTTTCATTACTGATTAACTGTGCTTGTAACAATGTTCAGTCAACCCACATTTCTTAAACAGAAATCAATACTTTTAACTATTTGATAAGGCATTTTATAGCGAGAGAGTGAGATAGTGTTTGTTAAGCGTTTGGGAGGAATGGAAATTTGTTGCGGTTAACCTAGCAGTACGCCATATAAGCAACATACCGTAAACCTGTATGTGACCATCTGCTGTGCAATGTTATGTTAGGACTAAACAGGCAAGTACTAACGTCAAATGCTGGTCACAGAGTAATGGTAACCTTCGCTTATAGGTGGTGTGGTGTGCGTGTGTATGTGTATGCGTGCGTGCGCACGAGAGAGTGTGTGTGTGTGTGTGTGACATAGTACGCGGTTTGATTAAATTGGATGTGTGCCATTAAAGCAAGAAGCCATCTCTTCTCTCCACAAGGCAATTTTAGCAACCACAGTATGTATAGTCGTAATTCAACCTCTCCACAGACATTTCAGTCCAAGCCTCTCGTCTGATATAATCACTTTATTAGAACACAAAGATGAACGCTTATGCGGTTATCTTTAGCTTGTCATCATACACAGGTATGTGAGTATCTAACGATGCGTTTTCTTCCCTGAACAGGCCAGCAGCAGACAGGAGCTTATACAGCAATATCAAGATGTAAACATGCGTGTCAAAAGCAACCGACAAGGGAGATACAATAGTGCATGTACTGTAATACCCACGACAAGATCAAATTGCTTACATTTGTTTCAATTTATTTGCAGTAATAGCGATCATATTTTTAAAATATGTCGCAATGCATATGGAAAATCTTTCAGGAGCGCTTATGGGAAATCTTCCAGGAACACGCAAATCCTCCTTAGAATCTAGCCAATGCAAATTGGTTTAGTGCAGGCATAATTGTTTGCTTTATAGCTTTTAGATTATAATTTATTTAGAAGATGCCATTTCAACACAAACGCATAAACCCTTCAAATAGGGGAGTAGAAATCTATTTAAAGCCAGTAGTCATTATCTAAGGGCCGTGGTGCTCATTACATATTAATTGTGTTTTTCTGAAGCGTGTGTTCATGGTGCTGAATACTTTCATAACGATATTGCAGACTTTTCCTTAAAATGTATAAATATTTTGTTTAGGCTATACCTTATTGTTAGTTTATTAATTTGACACTTTGGATACATATTATTTTTATATAGAAACAATATTACTGCAGACTTTTCCTTAAAATCAATAAATATTTTGTTTAGGCTATACCTAATTTGCTAGTCTATTCATTTGGCACTTTGGATACATATTTTTTAAATATAGAAAATAGTATTACTTAACTGGAGTAAATTAACTTGTAAATGTAAATGTAAATGTAACTTGTATGAGAGATTACATAGGCTAACGTTAGTGTGTATCAGTCTTAAGGTTAAATGAACTTGTATGAGAGATTACATAGGCTAACGTTAGTGTGTATCGGTTTTAAGGTTAAATTCATTTGCATGAGAGATTACATAGGCTAACACTAGTGTGTATGGGTCTTAAGGTTAAATGAACTTGCATGAGAGATTACATAGGCTAACGTTAGTGTGTATGG
>JAODLL010006498.1:15672-30672 GCA_026546735.1 Forbesichthys agassizii
GTTTTAAGGTTAAATTAATTTGCATGAGAGATTACATAGGCTAACGTTAGTGTGTATCGGTTTTAAGGTTAAATTAATTTGCATGAGAGATTACATAGGCTAACGTTAGTGTGTATCGGTTTTAAGGTTAAATTAACTTGCATGAGAGATTACATAGGCTAACACTAGTGTGTATCGGTTTTAAGGTTAAATTAACTTGCATGAGAGATTACATAGGCTAACGTTAGTGTGTATCGGTTTTAAGGTTAAATTCATTTGCATGAGAGATTACATAGGCTAACGTTAGTGTATCGGTTTTAAGGTTAAGGTAATTTGCATGAGAGATTACATAGGCTAACGTAAATGTGTATCGGTTGAAATGAGGGAAGAGCCTGTGAGGATACCTTGAACCAAGGGCGTCATCACGCTACGCCATTTGTAGCGGGTGTTCTGCTATGAACTCAACAAGGGAGAAAATGGTGGGGAACATTTTAAACAGAGCTCCTTTTTTTGAAAGGCCAATGAATAGGTGCGGATTGGTGGCCGACTGGTAACTGATGGCCAAGTGCATGCAGACTACTGTGGCCTACCAGAACTAACGCTACGCTTAATGTTGAGTTGACAGCCTTGATTCAGTCAGTTGAGTCTCCCTCTCTCTCTCTCTCTCTCCCTCTCTCTCTCTGTGTATATATATATATATATATATCTCCCTCTCTCTCTCTGTATATATATATATATGTCTCTCTCTCTATCTCTGGCAATTACAGAGCAGGGAGGTCAGAGCAGGGAAGGAGCATGGCCATTATGCTGTCTGTGTGTATGTCTGTGGGGGGTATTTGTGTGTGTGTGTGTGTGTGTGTGTGTGTGTGCGTGCGTGCGCGCGTCTGTGGAGGTAATGTATTTGAACGGAAAAGGCCTGAAACTTTTCCCACCACATCAGGCATGGATCAAAGTAATTGGACAGTTTGGTTCACACAAGGTCTAAGGTAAAGCCTTGGTTGTGTGTGTGTAAACCTCAATTTCTCTCTCTGTTCAATTTGGCATGACTGCTTTTACTGTCAAACTGACAAACATACACACACACACACACACACACACACACATATGCGGGCCGCACGCGGCTTTTGGCCAGCAAACCAATGACCAAATTATAGCAGTTATGATAATGAGAATAACACACTCTCTCTCATGTCATATTGAATTATTAGAATTATATTGATATTAAATTAAATAACTAGAATCCTATTTTAAAAAATCTACATTTAAGTTATTTGAACTTTAACTATTATAATATTTGTATTGTAGCGAACAATGTGTTGGAAGAACAAGTGATAATTATGAGGTGTGGGTGTTATAAATGATTTTACTTCAACTGAATCCTTTGTTTCAGTGCAAATTGTACATGTATACATTGAGTGAAGCAGCAGCAATGCACAGGAACAATGCTCTGCAGTATTATCTTAAACAGGATACACACTCACTAAAGATCAAAATAATATATCCCACATAGATAGTGTTGTCATTCCTGTAAAACCTGACATTTGCTCTGCCTACACACACACACACACATTCTCAGTGCATGCAGTAATGTTGCTGATGTTTGAGGGGTTAAGAGGGAAGTTAAAACTAGATTTGGGTACCGAAACCCGGTGCCAACATGGCACTGGTTCCTATATGACCGGTACTTACCGGACTGAATTATTATACACAAATTTCAGTACCTCATTTCAGTTCCACTAAATCTACATTGTACGTTTTAATTTTAAAATGGGGGATAAAAACTAAAGTTAACAACTAAAACAATCTACATACAGATGAGTGTATTAGCTCCGACAAGGACTTATCTCTGATGCTAACACGCCTTGTGTGAAAATGTTTACATGTACCGTGACCAGTCAGGTACACTGGGCATGCGTGTGTCTGTAAAACAGGAAGCAGTTTGTCATAACTAACAAGGATCAGCATGGTTAAAAATAAGACCTGGGCTGCGTCCCAATTCTCTTAATGGGTAGTTCTTAATTCCTACTTCCTAAATCTCGTTACTAAATCCTGTTATTTATTTTTTTAAACTTATCCCATAACCGATTAAATCTAAACATCACTATGCATTATGTTTCCAAAAAAAAAAAAAAAAACATTACTTGTGAGACGACTGCATGGGGTGAGGCTGCACATTTATATGAAAAAAAGAAAGAAAATATTGTGACAGAACAGTTTAAGGACAAGTACAGCTACAGTTATCATGGAATTCATTACAATATATTATAGAATACATTTCTGCTAGTTCTGTGCTGCATAACATTATTGTATATATAGAGGTTGAACTGAAGGTTGTGATTGGCTCAGATCAACAGTCTGATGCAGTGCAGCTGTCCCCGTTCCACGCTGCTCGTTAGTCCTGCCATTCATGTGTCTCCTGCCTGTTGACTACATCATACTCAAGTAGCTAGATTTAGTAACGACATTTAGGAACTAGGAATTAAGAACTAACCGGCGGCTTTGCAATCACCTGTTACAATCTCTACTCACTGCCGCAAATGGTATAATTTTAAACAATAAGATATGATTAGAAATAGGCTATTATTATTACAGCCAAAAGTAACATCAGTGAATGTGCTCCTCTACAGAAATAAATAGAGAATTTATTCAAATAAAACAAAACAAATACATGGAAAAAAACTTGGTTGAATTACCATAAAGTAATTTAGATAAATATAATAAACTAAACTTCAGTCTTCTAGTGCAGCACCAAAGAGTCAGCCTTTCACCTCCTGCCTGCTGAGGACCCAAGGAGCTGGCAGGAGAGGAGGTGGCACTACAGCTATAATCACTGACAGGAGAGGCCACAGCTACATGCAGCTGGTGGTTCTCCTTGGAGGCACCATGGAGGGCCTGTTAACTACTGTTAAATTGCAACTGTAAATGTCGCCAGATATTTCTGAAGTTGATTGAACAGAAATGTATCGTTAATATATGTTTGAGATTTTGAATGATTATAAACTACGCACAAAAAGTACATTTGTGTATACTTGCGGGATCAGTTTGGGCATCCATGCCAGACTTACCAACCCAACCATGTTGTGACAAATGCTGGTTGAAGAATGGGATGCCATCCCACAGCAGAGTGTGACCAGGCTGGTGACCTGCATGAGGAGGAGGTACCAGGCTGTCGTGGCAGTTCCACACGCTACTGTTTGTTAAATTAATACATTGTTAAATTACCAATATGTATTGTTTCTTCAGACTTCAATCATCCAATATTCCACCTTTACACAAAACAAGAGTCAACAGCAAAGAAAAAGCTGTTTGGCATTGTGAGAGAAGATTTGGCAAATGTTTGTTTCATGGTGTAATGATACCAGGCAGGCAACTGCGGAGTGCGCAGTGTATTTTTATTCAAAAGGGACAGGCCAAACCCGTAATCCACAGACACAAAAGAAGGGCTAGACTTGGCTCAAAGGATGGTAGAGCAAGCTTAACATCATAACATCACGGGTAGTACAGTTCAGTAAACGTCACTACAACTAATACCTCACAACCTGACAGGGAAGAGACACTGCACTAAATAGTCCAATAATGTACCAGGTGTTCAGTATTCCGGTGATTGAGAACCGGGAGGAATGCATAGAGCCGATGACGTGGAAGGTTGAACCTCAGGTGTGGAGAGAGAGTCCGCGGATGGATGAGATCTGGAGGTGGGCGGTGAACGTGCGTGTTCGTGCACGGGGCGCACACGACACATGGGTACAACCCACATACTCAACTCTGCTGCTCATCCCACACAAATGCTTGTTTCTTACAAATGTAGCACCTTTTAAAAGGGAATATATATAGCTCTCTAATGATATAAGATTCAATGCCAAGAACCATTGTTACAACAAAAAACAAATCTACCAAACACAAATGTCCCTAATTTTAGTGTGAAATTTTGGAAAACAAATAGGCTACATAGTTTCAGAATGTTGCACTCTCTATTTTCGGATTTAGATGCATTTTAGAAACCTGCTGAGATTTAGAGCTATGGAATGGGAATTGGGACGCAGCCCCAATATGTATTTTCTTGAACTGGATCACTCGGACCATTACTGAAAAGAACCCTTGAGTGTAGGGCAGTCATGGTGATTAAAATATTTTCCCTCTGGTGCTCCAAAACGGACGTAAGAAGCATTATTCATCATTCATCGCACATTATGGCATGAGGTAGGCTATACCGTTAGCTATGCTTAACATGCTTAAAATGACTAAAGCAAAAGGTTCTAAAAAAGATGCACTGATCAACCGTGCTGTCTGTACGTTACCGATCATATGTTTACCTGTATATGCTGGTGTAATGCCCAAAAGTGACTGTCCGATTGCTTGCACGGCAAAAGACGTTTACTCATACTTTTCTAGTCTATTCTAGTCTATTCTAGTCTATACCTAGACATGACACACATCTGCAGAGTTACCCTTTCAAATTAGTACCAGAGGAAGTTACTCAAGTTACTCAACATTCACGCATGAAGCGTCAATATCTTTTAAAATAAAACCTGCAGACCAAATCTGTTTGCATGTTATTGTTCATCTCACTGAATACGCTAAGTTACATAGCTTGTTGTTGTTATCAATGAGTCCTGTTAAACAGACGCTGCCTTGTAAAAATGTAAACATGACAAATTCCAGCGCTGGCGGCTAAGGGACCGTCATCAAATGACTATGATTAGTGTCGAGCTCTGGCAATTTAGGAATATGGTTGGGTATCGTTTAAATGTAATCGATACCGGTTCCAATTCCAATTCTGCTTATCGAATCGAAGTGAATCATAATAAATTTAATAATAATGAACAGAAAATAACATATTACTGAGAACCGGTTCAGGCACCGTTTAGGCAGGCAAGTATCAATTTGGCACAGGAATCGTAAAAAACCCAAATGATACCCAACCCTAGTTAAAACTCAAGGCGGTCCATCACTGTTGAAAATAGCCATGCACGCACATACACACACTCTAATAACGTACGTGCATTGCTTGTTCTTTTACCGTGCACGTCTGTTAGCTGGTGTGGAATTAAACTACTGTTTGGTGATATTAAATACTGTGTTCCCACAGCAGTTTCATCTGAATCGCTAAACGCACACACACACACAATCACTCTCCTTTCCCCTCTCTCTCTCTCTCTCTCTCTCTCTCTCTCTCTCTCTCTCTCTCACACCACCCCTTCTCCATCAAGTGTGGGACAGGCGCGTCGGTGTAAAGAGGTAATTATTTGCTTGGCCAGTCCGGACATGCTTTGCCTCTCAAGGACAGCTATCTTATAGCTAGCAGCACTATAGTCAACACACTGATTGAACAAGAGGCACGCGCATACTATGCGTTTGTTGCGGTGTATAGGAAGTGCATGTCATCTGTTCATGGTCACGTTACCGTGCAACGAAATGCATCTTGCAGAATATGGTCCACCCATTTGGACTATAGCATCAAATATGGGCTGTGTACATATGCATGTAGCACGTACACTGTGCATTCATGTCAACCAATGGGGATGTGTGAACTTGAATGGCCCAGCTTTATTAAATGATATAGAAAGATTTACCGTGTTACATGGTGTGAGTATGTGGCATGCACATGCCTTTATAAAGCACAGCTCATGGCTCAGCTGCAGGAGGAACTAACTGCTACTGTAGAAGCATACCAGTACACACACACACACATCCAGGCTTGTACTAATTTGCTTACAAGCGTGTACGCGTGCTATTGCTCTGCGTTTATTCCCCCCCCCCCACACACAGTCCCTTCCCTTGTGTGTCCCGGCTTAATAGCGTGGACAGGAGCAGGAAGTCGGGTGGGGGGGTGGGGGGGGTGAATGTGGGAAGGCATGGTGGGAGAGCGGGGGCAGTAGTGAGTGAGTGGGTGTTCAGCCCAAAGAACTATATGGTTCACCAACAGAGACAGGGTGGGTGTTTGGTTGGGGAGGGACCGCGTTAGAAAACATCACAGTGTGGTGAAATATGCAGAGGAGGGTAAACAATGGTGGGAAGACGAAGAAGACACAGGGGAAAACGAGAGAGCCTTGGGAGAGGCCCGTCACTCATAAACGAGGGACGGGCGGATGATGGCGCCCAGGCGGGACGGATCATGTTTCACCTCTCAACCCCAATAAAACCGTTTACTGTAGATTGCTAGCTGCTTTATTTGCACGTGTGTCTTTTACAATGTAAACTGAGTACCACTTTCAGAGCCTGGAATGTAGCTTGCATAAATGTGATGTCGGTGTGTAAAGGCTACGCTATTAATGTGCCCGTATGGGGCACATACACACCGCAGAGGGTACTGTAATGTGCGTGTGAATGCGATTACTGTGCCATCTTCCTGTGTGCTGTAATGTGTTACATGTTGTAAAGCTGTAGCAGAGCCTTGACTGACGACCTAGCACGGCCAAGAGACCGGTAACCCTAGGGGGCTCAAGAAGGCTCTGCCAAGTGACCAATGATTAGAGCCGTCTGAAAGGGACCGGAGCTCTGTGGCCAATCATTCCTCCCTGTTATTCCTCCTCTGAGCCCCATTTGTAGCCTTTCCTTTGATAGTGCATTTCCCATGGCAGACGTGTATCGATTCCCTTTTCACGCCTTTAGTTTTTTATGGAGGCCTGAGCTTGGCTCTGCCGGGGAGAAAATATAATTCTCGGCACAAATAGCAGGGTTATAAAGCTATCCAGATAGCTCTCTAAAACAGAGATGGTTTACACTTACACAACCGGTGAGAGAAATCAGAAATTCATGATCCCATCCTGGGGCCCGTTTTGTGGTGATCCACCTATTAAAGTTACACAACCCAAATAGATAGACTCCCTTAAATTATTGAATATAAATAAATGCCCTTTTGCCTATCACAAGCACAAAACAAATGGCTGGGCTAGAACAAATGTGTCCATTTGAAGAATGTGCAGTATGTTATATGAATGTTATATGAATAGCAGGAAAGCCTTGAATCAATGTGAATATATTGTATTTATTTATTTCACATTGCAAGCCTCTACATATTGTGGAGGGGTAATAGCCCAATCATTTTTGTTCCTATGTCCCTTTAACAGGTGAGGGTGTGTGTGTGTGCATGCCTGCGTGTGTGTGTGTGTGTGTGTGTGTGTGTGTGTGTGAATGTCATATTGACCGTGTTGTATTGATCAGAGATAGAGTGCTATAGGCTGGTCTCGGACTCCGTCGACGGTGCTGAAAAATGGCAGGATATCACTCTGCACCTCTGGGCCTTCCAGTGATGACACGGCTTACACTTTAAAAGCGTCTTTTGCCGCCTCAGTGAGCCCTTTTTCTTAACGCTAAGCCACGGGTGTCTGGGCCCGGCCTGGCTGTAAGAGCTACCGTGGATGTGTAACTCACAAAACTGGCCTCTGTTTAGACTTACCATTTTATTATTTTGCTGGCGCCAGGTCCTTTTAAAACAGCCCCTCCTCCTCCAACACCAGCGGGATGCCATCTGAAGCGTTCCGGTGGACAGATTCTAGGGTCTCACAGCTAGCCCCTAAGGTGAAAGCTTTGTCTGGCTTGTCCACCGTGCGCCCAGAGCACCAGGATGAGATGGCTCCTGTGGGACTGCCTGCCTTAGCGATCGGCCGTTCTCTGGGAGCGCTGCTGCATTGCAGATGGGGGGGAAAGACGGGATACAGGGATGATAAGTAAAAGGTAGATGTAAGACGAGTGGAAATGTGCGTGTGTAGAAAAGCAATGGTTTATGGGTAGGAAGGATAAGCAGAGGAAATGCAAAAGACAAAAAGCGTGCACATTGTGCCAATTATCCATACACACACACTGTATGAATAATTGGGCAATTGTTTTTGTGTATCAGCACTTTACACACAATGTGTGTGTGTGTGTGTGTGTGTGTGTGTGTGTGTGTGTGTGTGTGTGTGCACGTGCACGTGAGTGGATGTGGGGACGGGCGTTTGATGTTTTCAATAAGATGTTTCAAGTTCCAAGGACACTCGGGTCCCCAATGTGGACCAGCCTACCTATTTAATTTACAACAAAAAAGCATTTGCTTAATGTACATTTATTGCTATGTGCATCTGTTCCCGCTAAATAAAGCCATGTTATCAATTGGGAGCAACTGTGTGTGTGTGTGTGTGTGTGTGTGTGTGTGTGCGGGGGCAAATAATGTTTTATCTTCCTTCATTAAGTATACGGCTACTATTCACCTTCAGTTTCCAATATGATATTTGTCATTTGGAGAAAAAATAAGAATAAACCAGATATAAGACGCAATAACAGACGCAAATGGCTAAAAGGGGTGCATAACTACGTCAGGTAAACAAAAGTGGCATCCATTGTCTATAATGGTATAGCCTAATAGGACAATTGTTCCCTCAGCTATTTGTGCCATGCACATCAATATACAGCTGCAGAAGCTATTAAAAAAAAACAGTGTAACCTGAATTTGTTCAGAGTATGTGGTCGGTGCAAGAGTTTTGTAACCTCCTTGGTTTGTGCGTAAACGCGTTTGGCACCCGAGAGCGCTCTATACACCTCTTCCTCTCGCATTCTGCTTACTGTATCTTGACACCAGAGCTAGTCAAGACGGGAGGGATGATGAAGCGAACTCTCTGTCTCTCTCCTCTCTCTCCCTTTCGCTCTCTCCACGAAATAACCAGCTCGCCCTATTTGGTCGCGGTTGTCGAGAGTGCGGTTGCCAGGAGAATCACGCGTGTCTTATTACTGAGCTGCTCACGGTAGAGCGGCACGGGCGCCCCCGCCATTTCTTCTCCTATTTCGAAACCGGGGATGTCGAGCTCTTCCTCGAGGAAGGAGTTCGACGTGAAGCAGATCCTTAGGATCCGATGGAGGTGGTTCGGTCACCCCGCGGTTCCTCCGCCTCGCTCCCCGCAACTAGGAGGCTACTTCTCCGGGAGGGGAACGGGCGACAACCGCGGTAACGAACCCTCCGTCAGCGGCTGTAGCAACGCGAGTCCCGGTAACGTGAATTCCGCTACAGGGAGCCGCAGCAGCCTGGTGGCAAGCGAGAGCGCCGGGTCTAACCTGTGCAGCGGAGGAAACAACAACAGAAAGTTTGTGGGTTCGGCGTGGAGCCGGGACGCGGCGGGAGCTGCTACGGGGATTTCGTGTCCCCGCTCCTTTAGCCAGCCCGAGTGCCGGAGTTCAGCGGCGCTGTCGTGGATCGCCACGCCGCCTCACCCCACCCCCCAGTCAGCTGCGAACATGGAGCCCCCCGCGGAGCTCGGCGCACCTCCAGTGGCCGACGAGGAGGCAGGGGCCGCGTGCACGGAGGAGAATAACAATCACGCGGACACAGACTCCAGCTCGTGCAGGTATGAATGAGCGCGAGAGGACCGCTTAGAAATGACATGATCTGAGATATTTCTTATTTCAAATAAGCTATACAATGAATAAATACATGAATAAATAACACGCCAAATTGATGTTCCAAAATACAATTTGCAGACAAGTATCCATTGAAAAGGGTGGAGAGTAGGTTAGGAGTAATAACTGGCCCTAACATGCATAGCCTACCACTGAATGAACATAATGAAACGTTTCAGCAAAACTAAAAACCAACCCACCATTGTATGCTCTGTAATTTCGTATGACCATATCCTTATGAATCATATTGAAATGTAACAGTCCGAAGTCTCTTACAGTAGGCTCCCTATACACTTTGTAATCGCAGCAGAAGAATATACATTCCCCAAAACATCATGGAAATAATGATTCATTTGCAATGCATGCAGCATGATGCTGTTTTAACCAGAAAACATCATAAATTACTATGTGGTTGTCTAAAAGTAGCAGCGATAAGATGCTTTTTGTTCAGAGAGGGTGGTTGCAACCGGCTTGCTGATTACAGACAGGCAATCTGACACAGAGAAACAGGGAGAGGTAATGATGGTTGAGCAGCTCTGGAAATCCACTGATTGTTCACTCAGCCTCCTAATAAGGCTTCTACTATACTCAAGTCTGGTGGAAATCACACATACTGTATGTGTTTTGTGCTTCTGAGACATAGAGTGTTTTTGTGGAGCCTTGTAAGCCATGAAGGCAACACAATGAAGTCATATTGCTTGAAGGCTAATGGATTTGTATCTTCATGTATTATCTAACCTGTCAGGGAATATGATGGACTGTGTGAGTGTGTGTGTGTGTGTGTGTGTGCCTGCATGTTTACTGCTGTAATGATGCATCTAAAAGCCTGTATACTGTATCTACCCTGTACATCAGAAGATATAAATGATTCATATGGATGCATACACACACAACACACTACCACTCAGTGAGAGTGACGGCGGAGTGACCACGTTTATTAAATTATTGAGCTGTAAGGTTATTTTTCTTCTGTAACCGGCATTCCCACATGAGCAGATGCATGTGGAAAAGATGCATGATATGCGAGATCTGACCTCATGCTTTCAACTATTCCCTGCAAACCTTGCAGGAAATGGCTTCTTATTAATAACAATAACGTCTAATTTGAAGAGGTTTGTTATTGGGGTTGGAATATAGTGTGTGTGTGTGTGAACACCACTCATTCTTCCAGGCCAGCTGTGACCATGAGCTCGTTAAGGTTGCCATACCAACCAGTGATTAGTCTCTGTAGGATCCATGTTGCATCCTCCTGAGAACATGCATGTTCTCTGGTGTATCTGCCAGGGCCTAAGTGGAGGGAAATAGACGCACACAGGTCTACAGAGCAGCTATGGCGTATCTCTATATATCTTCATCCTCTCTTCTCGCTCTCCTTGTGCCACACTACTGTCTTTGTCTCCCTTGTCTCCGTGTTTGTTCTGTTTTTGTAGACAAATAAAACGTTTATTTGCGTGTTTGTCGAGGGTGTGAACTGTCACCAGCGAACAGACATGGTTGTAAAAAACGTAGTGTGACAACGTGCAGGACTGGCTCTCCAGCTTCCACGCTGCGTCACTCCACGGGTTAATTAAGTTAAATGGAAAATCACTAGTGTGTGTGTGTGTGTGTGTGTGTGTGCGCGTGTGTGCGTGCGTGTGTGTGTGTGTGCGTGCGTGTGCTTTAAATGGGTGTCCTTGCCCAGTATGCAGGTTTAGGAAAGCTGGCACCGTACTGCACACAAACACACAAACACACTGTGTGAGCATGTACACATACACTCCATGTTGTCCATGTTGAGTGGCTGCCAGGCTCAATTAAGGGGCCTGTAAGTCGGCGTTCCACCCCCCTTCAAAGCTGCCTCTGGGAGCATTTACACACACACACACACACACACACACACACACACACACACACTTCCTTAAAAGAAACCATAGCCACACCACATCAGTACAGAAATACTGTGTGTGTGTGCTCGCACGCATGTGTGTGTGTGTGTAAATGCACCTGAGCGTATTGAAAACTGGTTTTCTCAATAATAAATATCTAAAAATGTATAAAACCATAGCATAGTTTGATTCTTCAGAACTATTAGCACACACGCAGATGCCGTATATACAAACACACACACACGCACATACACCATATCTACCTGAAATTAATTTCTGCCTTTACAACCAAGTTAAAATGATCTTTCAATTCTCCCTCTCCCTCTCTCTCATCACTGTCCCATTTTCTCTCTCTTTTTCTTATCATTCAGTCTTAAGCTCGTTCTGTCTCTGCGCTCTGGGGCACACACCGCTCATGTTAAATATAAGTGGCAGTACACACCCAGCTCTACTCAATGAAATGCATGGTGTCTGATGAAGCAGGAGGTTGGAGAAACTCATGCATCTCACACGCACGCACACACGCACACATGCGCACACACGCACACATATCAAATAGTAAGCAGCCCATGGTCTTCAGCGCTAGTGAATAGCAGGTGCGGAGCCATTTTGGCTCAATGTTCACAGTTCAGTTTCCTCTGTGATGCTATAGATGTAAGAGGATTGTGATGCATTGGGGAGCAGGGTAAGTGTGCGTCCTATGGGCCCGGCTCCCATATTGACCGCTTCTCTTTGAAGCGGGCTAAATTTATCTGGTCATTTACACTCAGTAATTGGACCAGTAAAATGCCTCTCTCTTCTTTGGGCGACATATAATGCGTCGTGTGTGTGAAAGAAAAAGAAAAGAAAAACACATCGGTGTCTTTGTCTAGAACAAAAGCCAATGACAAAAGGTCAGCTAAAAGCCTCATCTTTTGTGTCTGCCTGTGTGTGTGTGTTTGTGTGTGTGCGTGTGCACGTGTAGGTCATCCAACAGCAGCGCCACACTCTCCTCATGCGTGTCCATGGAGCCGTGCGCGTGCTCCGAGGACTGCGTGTTCACCGCTCCGTCTCACGCAGACGTCACCTTGGGCAAGATGGAGGGGTACCTGCACACCCGCCAGCTGTGTGACGTTACGCTGGTGGCAGGGGACAGGAGGATACCTGCGCACAGGTGGCGTCTCTCTCACACACACACACACATGCTTACACACCACAGAACACGTGCTGTGTTATGTTAAAAGTCCAGTTCTGCAGAGCAACTCGTTCTATGCATGTAGACAAAATACTGCCACCTGCGCGCGCACACCTACACACGCCCGTACACACATTCCGTAGTCGAAGGCATCCTAAAGAAAGTTGAGCAAAAAATGCTATTGTGAAAATGTCTTTGCTATTCGTCAGCTATTTGACATCTTACACTGAGAGAACATTTTGTAAAATAATCAATGAAAAACATGTATTTTCATTCCCAAGTACCTATGATTAATCTGAGGCCACAATGGTATTTCTGCAGTTAACTGTTTTGGAGTAAATTCACTTTTTTTCAGGACATAAATGGTAGATTTAGCTGTTTAGGCACTGCCTTGGTCTAGCCTGGCTCCTCACCACTAATGCTGCTAATTTATTTTCACTCAGATTATAGTGTGGAAACCTGTTTGCATTAGCGTTTTCACAGCCACCCTGCTGGCAGACCAATCAGGGTGGGTTAGTGAAGTTGAAGTCAAGAGTGTTTCAAAGCAGTGGTAGAGATAGATGATATGATCAAAGCAGCAGCATTGCTGTTTGGTTAAATGCTGTAAATAGTTTCCAAATTAACCAGAGGTATACGCCTTGTAGGAGAAAACGACTGAAAACACTTCCCAATGGTGTCCAGACCCTGTTCACAACGTGAATAAGGTGTTCTAGCCTGGTTACACCAGCCTCCACAACTAAATTCCCATAGTGACACGCCCACTTAGCTTGTGCATCAAAGGGCTTTGATGCACAAGCTACAGAAACCCCTTCTAATGCACAACATGGGTCCATATTCATTTCCTATGTATTTTCATATAGAGCTCAGTGTTTGTTTGCTATATCTTTTAAAATAATATATTTTCAGAATTTAATATTTCAAGTATTCATTACATATCTTGTTTTTGATTACTACACATAATTATTTTAATATTTCCTGTCTTTCTTTATGAACAAAAATAGTTTTTTATATCACTACATCAAAAGGGGTTATGCGCAACTTTCTTCCGCATTCTGTAAAACAGGTCTCATCGTTTCCGGTTAGGTTATGAGTTGGCATATGCCTTCTTTTATTCAAAATGCCTCCAGAAACTGCAAAAAATAATAGCTACCATTGTCCATCGAATTGTGAAAACATTAGTTATACGATTAAAAAAACATTTGCACAGTAAAAGAAAAAAATAGATTTGATCAACATAGGATCTGAGCAGGGAGTCTGTTCTCTGCTGCTGCTACTTAACATGCCCAGCACACCATCCTAATCACACACGTTGACATGTTCGATTTCGGAATAAAAAGCAACAGACAAGCTGCGTTATGCTGAAGATTATAACATGTAGGATCGCATAAGCTACTAGCTATAAACAATGGAGTAACGTAGCTCATTGCCTGATCCATCTGTTAACTCATCGGAATAGACTGTCAACAGATTCATTGCACTGGTTGAACAAAAAATGAAAATATATAATTAAATGTAGGCTAGATATTACAAAATAATTGTCTGCAGTGTTGCAGACACAAACTAATAAACCGAAGTAAATAAGCTAATAGGCTAATGTACAAACATTTTCTTGACCTGTACTACAGTTCTACAGGAGTCATTTACGTACTGCAGTGTTATCAGCACAGCTGTGATGATCTCCAGCATTCGGCCTTATAGCCACTTGTCAATTCTAAATATAACTATATACTATATTGTTGGTTGATGATTGTCGGGTTATTCGTTAGATCGTCAGAATTATTTACCAAAGAAAAAGAGCATTAGGTTATGTTATCTGATTACCCAAAAGTGAATATTACGCTAACAGATTGGTTCAAACTAATTTAATGTTATTCCTTTCACCGATAAGCGGAAGCAATGAGATCTGTTTTCCGGTTTGGTCATGTGACGTTCGACATAACCCCTATTTACAAACATGGGTCGAAACGATCAATGTATGCAAGTGTGATTTTGTTCAAAATAAAGATAGATATAGATATATACTTTATTGTCCTCTTAGGGATATTTGTTTTGGGTTCTACAAGCCAGATACATTAAAACACAACAATATGCAAGATATTACAGAAATAAATAGATACTAAAATACATAAGAAAACATAACAAACACACCTGAAGCATCGATCAGCAAAGTTCCATCTTTACTCCACAACAACTTTTCTTTCAGTTTAAGAATCAGAGTTATAAACTCTTATTTAAAATCGGAATTGAAACAGCCACGAAGGAATTCTTGAACCTATTCAATTTATATCTTTTAAGTCTGTAACGTCTCCCTGATGGCAACAACTCATATTGAGAGTGTAAAATATGTGAAGGATCATCTAAAATTCTCATGACCTGAGTGAGAACACACTGTTCAAAAGTAGCTTGGAGATTAATCCCTTTCAGACCAATGATTTTCATTGCATTTTGAACCAGGCGAGATAGTTTTGTTTTCAATGACATAGAAAGGTTTCCAAACCAAGCAGTCATTCCATACCTAACTATACTCTCAAAAACAGCCTTGTAAAACAGAAACATCATTTTTTTATGAACACCATACAGACGCAATCTACGTAAAAAATACATTCTCAGAAG